>JZKD02S2320368.1:304357-321110 GCA_000966675.3 Picea glauca
AAGGACAGGTGGTTGTAGCCACCTTCCGGTTGTATCCGGAGAACATAGGGGGTTGTATCCTCCTTCTGGTTGTAGCCAGAGAATTGGGGAGTTGGATCTTCCCTCAGGTTGTAGCCTAAGAAACTAGGGGGTTGGATCCTCCTTCCAGTTGCAGCTGGAAAACTAAGGAAGTTGGTGCTTCCAATGAATGTAATTCTTCAAGACATATAAGAAAAAACATTCCGTGGTTTTCTCTCGATTTGGGTTTCCACGTAAAAAACTGGTGTACTGTGTATGTGTATGATTGTTCATTTGTTCATTGCTTATTTACTCTGTAGTTATTGGATAATAATGCTTCATTGATATAGCACATGGATTATATGGTTAAAAGAGATCAAATTTCTCTATTACTGATTCACCCCCCCTCTCAGTAATCCAACAAAACCTTTCTGCCTTTGATCCCTTTACCCTTCATCTTGTCATTCCGATATATTTGGAAAACTAGCCTTCCTCTGCTTTGCTCATAAGATGATTTTCTCTCCTTATGGCTTCCTCCAAGGTTTTTGGGTTATGATATTGAATCTTGTTGTTGTAGAAAGAGTGTAACCCACTTAGAAACCTTTGCATTTTGACTTTCTCATCCTTTATGAAGTCAAAACACTTCAACAATTCAAATAACATTTTCTCATATTCCTCCATTTTCATTCTTCCCAACTTAAGTTCAAATAACTCTTTCATCTTCCTTTCATAATAATGCTCAGACAAATATTTCTCTTGGAAATATCCTCTGAATTTCCTCCATGAGATCCTCTTCTCATCAAGGTGCTTGGCTTGCTTAAGCTGATCCCACCACATGGATGTCTTTCCTTGCAAGTGGTAGGTTTCAATTCTAGCTTCTACCTGGGAGGAGTAATCATGCAACTAGAAAATTTTCTTCATTTCCAACAGCGAGGCCTCGACCTCTTCTCCCTTCCTGTGCTCACCATTGAAAGTTGGTGGCTTAATTTTCCTGAGTTCACCTTGCAAGATGTATGCCTCATGTATTCTCCTTTTCCTCTTGAAAAGAGACACACTTGTGTTACTCCATGGCTCTAAATTTGCATGATTTCTCCCGGTGGATTGGGTTGGAGAATGATGGCACCTACTCATGCTTCTTGACTGCCTATCATTTCCATGATCATCCCTTTTGTTATGGGATCTAGATGATGTCACTTTTATAGCAATAGATTCTTGTTTAGTTCTAGAGTATTTGTTGACTTTCTTATGAAATATATTCAGACTTTGAAGTATATCTTCCTTAGCCTTCATAATCCTTTCATTATCGGCCCTATAGCTTTGCACTTCTCTATACAAGATTCTCATAGTTACATGCTCCTACTTGCCTCTTATTCCATTAGATTTTGTCTTAGTATTTCCCATGCTGACATGTAGACCTATGATATATTCCTCATGGATGTAAGATCCATATGAATCTCCCATAACTCCAATTCTCATATAAGAACCAAAGTTGTTATCATGTGCCTCTAATTCTGCAAGAACTGTGCATGTAATAATTATTGTTAGTACATGCATACTGTAAAACATTTCATTTATTAGAATACATGTTATTCTCCATATAAATTTAATAAGAACAAATTGCACCAATTCAAAATATAATTCTTTATATGCATTCCTCTCTAAAACGAATTTCCAATGACAATACTCATGCCTTAATCTGAGTTATGAGTGAAAAGTTACAACTTTTACATGTTGCAATTTCCACTCACTTACTGTAGCATAAAATTATTTATTACTTTCCAAGGAATTTAACAACCAATTCAAATTTCCAGGTGAAAATATGTCTTGTCCTCCTCAATACCTTTCCAACTACTATTCATTTGCTGGAATTCGAGCTCCGAGCTGAAAGTTATGATCTAGAGAAGTTTATGTTGTTTTACCCAATTTATCCTTGTATGCTACCGGTTCCTTATTTCTCTCTCAACACATTTTTTCATATCCATATTCCAAATCTGGATCCATGGATGACTTCTATGGTTTATGATCTTTCCATAGACTGCTTCTGATCCCCAAACAGACTTCTGAGTACAAAGTTATGCCCTCTGGAAGTAAATTTGTGCCAAAATTCTACCTTAACTGTTTTAGCTGTAACTTCCCCATACAAGCTCTGTTTTGCGCCCGAAGTAGCTCATTGGATAAATATCTCCGAGTTATTTTATTTCAGCTTCAAAAATAGATTATACATAGGTACACTACATTCTCAAGGGTTTTGATTGCCTAAAAATGTCGTTTAGGGCTTCAAAATCGCCCCGCAAGTTCATGACCTTCAAAAATATGAAAAATTTGGAATATTTCATATTTCATATTTCATATTTCATATTTCATATTTCATGAAAAATATGACATCTCTTTAAATCTAAGATGTTGATCTCAAATTGGGTGAAATATGAGTCGTTCATCCGAGCTCCATTGACAATTATCACTTCCAAACCAATTTGACTCTTCATAGATCTCCTTGATGCCTGATCATTGGCCATTGACCTTCGATTATTTCTCTTGGAAAACACTTGCAACACTTTTCTAAACCAACCGACTTGAATGGTGACCATCGGTCGTCGATGATCCTCGTCGACTAACGAAACACTTCCCTAGTTTGGCTGATCCGACTGTCAGCCATTGGCCATCGACCATCCCCGTTGGATGACATTGTTGGACATGGTGTTATGGTGTTGGCATTGATGTCAAAGAGGGACAAAATGATCAATGCCAGACATGGTATTATGGTATTGTCATTATCAAGAAGATCAATTTTGTTTGTGAGATACTAAATCTCAGGAGAGATAACATAGTAGGTTGCACATAAGAGATAGCGCGAGGAACAGAGGAGTCCCTCATATTACCAGATCATCTATAAGGTGGATCAATGCAAAAATATATCAGGAGAGAAGGCACGATTGAGTGAAGTGGAAACAAATTTTTGCAGTTAAGGAAATCTATGCAAAGGATTGTGGAGTAATCGTGACTATTCCCTTTTGAATTTTGGGAGTAATCACAACCATTGAATCAAGGAGGAATCTTGTCTGCAAATGTAGTTTTCAGGACAATTTAGGACCGTTAGATCGAGGGGAAGTCAGAGGTTGGGAAGAATTAGATCTCAACTGACATATCTGAAGCAGGAGCTTTGGATGGTTTCCCAGCCGTTGGATCAATATTTGATCTGGAATGTAGAGCTATCATATTTCATGGAGGAAATTCAAGTGAACTCTCAACCATTAGATCGGCTCGGGATCTATCTTGATCATCAGGTAGAACCAAGTGGAAGGACATGATAAGAAGACCCCATAAGACATAAAGTCTTGAAACCCTTGAAGCCCCGAAGTCACAAACTTCCATCAACCGTTGATCTGGAGTGAAAATAATGGAACCGTCAGATCACACTAAAGGAAAGAAGACGGTCAACTCCGACGCTGACCACTCCGACGAAAAGGAGAATAGAACAGGTAAATCTACCCGAAGGCCAAAGCCCTGAAGTCGTGAACTCCGGTCAACTCCGGCGCTGACCACTCTAATGAAAAGGAGACTAGAACATGTATGTGTACCCGAAGGCTGAAGTCCCAGAGTCAGGAAATCCTGTCGATCGTCGGATAAGGAAATATCGTCAACTGTTGATCTGGAGTAAAAACAATCAGAGCACAGTCAACTATAGCCTTAGCCTACTCCGACAATAAACATATTAGATGAACCAAGAACTCCTGAACCCTCGAGTTCCGGAATAAATAGAGGCCATATGATCAAGACATGAAATATCTATGGTGATAGATATATTTGGCACTTTTCCAATTCAAGAGGATTAGATTGAAGTCTCAAAAGTGTCATATTCTCGAAGCAACAAAAACCATCAGATCAATAAGAAAATTCATATGAACCTATGACCGTTAGATCCAGGAGGAGGACATGTGACACATTAGTAGGACCATGTCAACAATAGATGACACGTGGCCCAATCAGGTGATGACACATGTCAAAATACATATGGCACATAAGGTTTGTGAAAGTCACAAATCAGGGTGACACGTGGCACACCGAATTAGGGTCCACATCATTTTGAGTGACGTCAACAAGCCATGTCACTTAGGGATTACAACCTCTGGGGATGTTCAACTTCTCCTACTAGAAAAATGCCCGAAGCGCCGAAGGGCGAAGTCGCGAACTAATGTTGGTAGTTGATCTAAGATCCTCTGGTTTCTCTCATGACCATTAGATCAAGCGTAGTGGAATTATAGAGTAAGCATGAGATGTTAACTAATAACAAGCGATTATTGTCATGCTATGACTTATTTAGTAGGTAAAAATTTGGAGGGATTGAACTACTTCATAGTTCGAGTAGCCTGAAGTCCCAGAGTCACGAATAGCCGAATACCCGAAGAGTGGGAGCTCCTAAATGCCTAAGCCCACTGTCCTAGCTCCTGGACATGTGAAGGTTATTAATAAGAGAAGTGCTGATACACACTCCGACAAAATTTGCTTCGGAAGAATTAGAAGACTGCAAAGGGCATCGTGAAATGCCAAAGTCCTGTAGAGAACGAGAACTGTCCATCTCAACGTGCAAATAAAACACAACCGTCAATCTTGATAAGTGACTAACCACTCGTTTGGCTTAACACTTAGTCAATGCCTATGGTCATATGGAATAGAGGTCCTGAAAGTGTGTCTGTGCAAATTCAACATACATAGGAAGAATTTTTCCTCGATCATGAAGAAGCTTTAAACCAGACATGATATGGATTTTTCTTGATTGATATTAAGTGATCAAATACATCCAATGCATTGGAAAGCTAATCGAAAAGCTTAAATATGATCTATTGGAGAACTGGAGATAGAGCATAAGCTTAAGGATAAAATAAGAAGGCATGGGATCGAGTTAAAATAAATTGATACATACTTGTGATCGATTTATGTAATTCCCTCTTACTAAGTTGAAAAGAATTCACGTTAAAATGTGAAATAATAATAGAGGGAGATATTAATTGTAAATTAAAAGACAAATGCTATTACTATTCACTTAAATGAAGAGGTGCAATGCTCCAAACAAAGGGAAACAATGCTTCAATGCTCACACCAGTTGGAAGACTATATAAGAAAGAAATAACAGTGAAGAAGGGGTGTCTCTGTAGTCCAGATCAGAAGATCAAAGTATAAGCAGAGTCTAAGAAGAAGAACCAATGATACTGATGACGTGAGGGTGGAAGGGAGGAGCACAAAAGGATTCATATCCTTTACTAAATAAAGTGTGACTTAAGGGAGTTGGTGCTTCCTAGGGTTGTTGCCCTAAAGTTTAGGGAGTTGGTGCTTCCTAGGGTTGCTGCCCTAAAGACAAGGGAGTTGGTGCTTCCTAGGGTTGGTTCCCTAAAAGAAAAGGGAGTTGGTGATTCCTAGGGTTGGTGCCTTGAAGAAGGGGATTTGTGTCTCCTAGAGTTGGTGCTCTAAAAATGATTGGTGTCCTTCACTATTCTTTATATAACATTGTAATTCTTGTTAATTATATTTATATAATTGATTTCAGTACAAAGTTCATTTTTTTTATCTATTGTGGCGATTCATAAAATAACAAAGTAATTGATAATTTAAAAAAAAAGGTAATACTGATTCACCCCCCCCTCTCAGTATTTCCAACAATTGGTATAAGAGCCAGTGCCTTCAACATAGTCTAATAATGGGAAGGTAGATTCTGAAGATGGATCATCAAGAGGGAATGTCTTCCAACAAAGCACCATTGTTTAATGGAGGTGGCTATGCTCTCTAGAAAATAAGAATTAAAAGATTCCTATTGGCTCTTGGATTTGATGTTTGGAAATCTGTTGTAGATGGTTACACTGCACCAACTAATCCACCCATAGATACTGCATGAAAGAAGACTTGCAATGACAACTCAAGAGCAGTTAATGGAATTCTAAGAGGATTGAAAAATTCTATATGTGTGAAGGTTATGCATGGTAAGTAATCTAAGGAAATTTAGGGAAAATTGGAGGTTGTATATGAAGGAGATAGAAAAGTCAAGGAAGCCAAACTACAAACCTATAGAAATCAGTTTGAAAATTTGAAGATGAAAGAAGAAGAGAACATTGCTGAATACTTTCATAGGGTAGATGGGGTAGTTAATTCAATTAGAGAAACAGGAGAAGAAATTACCAATAAACCTATTGTACAAAATATATTAAGGTCATTACCCATGAGATATGATTCCAAGATTTCCACAATTGAAGATAGACTAGAACTTGACAAAATCACAGTAGATCAACTTCATGGAATTTTTACAGCATATGAGATGAGAAGAGGGAACGAAAAACCATCAAAATAAGAAACAACCGTTAAGGCATATAAAGCAAAAAACAAATAGGAATACATGTCTACTGAAGATCAGTCAGACATATCAAATGTAGAAGAGGCCAACTTTATAAAGAAACTCTAGAAAGGATTTGGAAAATATAAAGGAAAGTTACCCTTCAAATGTTTCAACTGTGGTAGGATCATACACTTTTCTAACAAATGTCCCTATCCCAAGTAGGAGGATAATGATGATGAAGAAGCCCACAACCAGAAAGACCAATACAAGAAGAAATTTTATAAGAAAAATAAAAACTTCTACTCTAAAAAAGACATTATCTCTTCAGATATGAGTGAAAATGAAGATTCATAGCTTCTATTTATGGGAATGCACACTCAAAATAATAATTTAGATAATGAAGAAAACTCTGAAAGTGAAGGTGAAGTAGATCTAGAAGCATAAATAATTAGTGCTTTGGAAGAACTAAGAAATTACAAAAAGAAGTACAAACTACTTAGGGCACAACTTCAAGAATTTGAATAATCACATCAATCAAGATAAATAGATGCATCAAGAACCATCAAAGAGTCATAGCAGATCATTGGTGATTTGAAGTCCCAACTCCTGGAAGCTAAAAGAATTGAAGAAGTCATTTTAAAACAACTCAATGATAGAGAACAAGTATGTAAGAAGCTAGAAGATGAGTTTGAGTTGCTAAAAGGTGAATTTGAAAAAGAAAAGAAGAGATCAAAATTTGAAAATAGTTCAAAAATCTTGGATGAAATTCTCAGTAGTCAGAGGTCACCAAACAACAAAATTAGTTTGGGATACACCCTAGACTGAACCAATACATCACAAGGATCAGCCAAAAGGCTAATCAGTTACAAAGATGCTCTAAAAGGATCCTTAAAAAGAGAATATAATAAGGAAAAGATGATATCGTTGAAAACTATTCCACATACACAAAAATTAACACTCCCTAGAAGAGTAAAAGATGACAAGAAAAATACAATCACTAGAAGGAATCCCCCTAATAAATATCTATTTATTGGATACTTTTACTCTTGCAATAATTTTGGACATAAGGCAGTACACTGCAAATCTTATGGACAATACAATCGTAGAAATGTCCAAAGATATAAGAACAATAAGTACAATACAAAGAATAGAAACTATAACTCATTTTCTCCTTTGTAATACTTCAATATTGAATGCCAAAAATGCAACAACTATGGCCATAAAACTAGAGAGTGTATATTACCAATGCAATCCTTGAATATAGGAAACCCTAACAAATGTAATAAGAGGATATGGAAAAGAAAATATGAAGTACAAAGCAAGAAAGATGATGAATATATTGCACCTGAAATTGATGGAGTTAATAGTAGGAGAATGGTGGGTAAAAATTCTAATAAAGAATATAAAAATCAAATTTTTGCATATAAAATGAATCAAGATCAAGAAAGGAGAGTTCCTAAAGAAGAATATGACACAATTGTAGTTCTTGATGACATCTTGCAAATCAATAGTCCACTAGCCAATGAAAGAAAAATAGAAAATGAAATTCTAAAGAAGAAGATGAAGAATTTTTTGTTACACACAATAATGATGATGATGATGAATATTCAATAGTAGACCAACCAGAAGAATTGAGTGATGATGATCTCATAAGTTTTCCAATGCTATTTTAATGATATACTGAAACTCCTCATAGAAAATTATAAACAAAGAAAGGAAGGAGAAATTAGGGAAGACTTAAAACTATTCCTGTTGATACCCCCATGAGTATTGAAGCACTGAAAAATGAAGAGGCACTTGGATTACAAATGAATGAATAGATAACTAGAATCATTGAAAGAAGCATGGTTTGATGGTATATCTCTATGCAATATCTGACATGGTTTGTTGCAGGTCTTCATCTGCCTAGGAACAATGCCAGTTATGTATTCTCTCAATGAAGTTATGTGAAATGGTTTCTGAAGCAGATCTGTTATGAGAAGACACAGGGAGTTATTCTTCTTCCCGTGATTGGTTGTAGCAGCACAATTCTAGGGGGAGAGATTCATATATAGGGTCGACATCACCTCAGGGGGAGTATCACCCTAAAAGGAAACATCCCTTTTTGTCATTGCTGTCAAAGGGGGAGAATGATCAGCAAATTCCAGTTAAGATTGGACAAGGGGTTTTACTGTGTTTCCTTCAATGCCAAAGGGGGATAATTTTGGACATGGTGTTATGGTGTTGGGATTGATGTCAAAAATGGCTAAAATGATCAATGTCAGACATGGTATTATGATATTTTCATTATCAAGAAGATCAAATATGTATGTGAGATACTAAATCTTAGGAGAGATAACATAGTAGGTTTCACATAAGACATAGCGCAAGGAACATATGAGTCCCTCATATTATCAGATCATCTCTAAGGTGGATCGATGAAGAAAAATATCAAGAGATAAGACACGATTGAGTGAAGCATAAAAAAAGTTTTTCAATTAAGGAAATCTATGCAAAGGATTGTGGAGTAATCATCATTGTTCCCTTTTGAATTTTGGGAGTAATCACAACCATTGAATCGAGGAGGAGTCCTATCCACTGATGTAGTTTTCGAGACAATTCAGGGTCATCATATCGAGGGGAAGTCAGAGGTTGGGAATAATTAGATCTCAACCGAAAGATTTGAAGTAGGAGCTTCAGATGGTTTCCCAACCGTTGGATCAAGATTCGATCTGGAATGTAGAGTCGTCAAATTTCGTGGAGGAAATTTAAGTGAGCTCTCAACTGTTAGATCAACTCAGGATCTATCTTGATCATCAGATAGAACCAAGTGGAAGGACAGGATAAGTAGACCCCAGAAGACACAAAGTATTCAAACCCCCGAAGCCCCAAAGTCATGAACTGTCGTCAATCGTTGATTTGGAATGAAAATAATGGAACCGTCAGATCACACTAAAGGAAAGAAGATGGTCAACTTCAGTGTTGACCACTCCATCGAAAAGGAGACTAGAACATGTAAATATACCCGAAGGTCGAAGCCCTGAAGTTGCGAATTCCAGACAACTCCAGCGTTGACAACTACGATGAAAAGGAGACTAGAAAAGGTAAGTGTACTCGAAGGCCGAAGCCCCGGAGTCATGAAATCCCATCGACCATCGGATTAGGAAATTCTGTCAATCATTGATCTAGAGTAAAAAATATCAGAGCACGATCAACTCCGACCTTGAACTACTCTGGCGATAAACAACTCAGATGAACCAAGAACTCCCGAACCTCGGAGTTCCGGAATAAACAAACTCCATAGGATTAAGACATGAAAGATCTAAAGTAATATATCTATTTAACACTTTGCAAATTCAAGAGGATCAGATTGAAGTCTCAAAAGTGTCATATCCCCGAAGCAATGACAACCGTCAGATCAATAAGAAGCTTCAAATGAACTTATGACCGTTATATCCAGGAGGAGGACATGTGACACATTAGTAGGCCCATGTCAACAGGACCATGTCAACAATAGATGACATGTGGCCCAATCAGATGATGACAAGTGTCAAAATACATATGGCACATAAGGTCTGTGAAAATCACAAATCAGGATGACATGTGGCACACAAAATTAGGGTCCACGTCAGCAAGCCATGTCACTCCAGGATTACAACCTCTGGGGATGTTTCATTGGTATTGTGGTAGCCATGGGAGGTATTTACCTCCACGTGTAAACCTGACGAGAATAGAATATTCTGAGAAGCAAGAAGAAACCCTAAATTAGTTGGCTAATAACCCTAGAGGACAAGTTAGCTCAAGAGGATAATTTGTATTAGGTTATTAGCCTCCAAGAGAAGAAGTCGACCAGAAGAAATAATATATACTGAGTAAATAGGTACCCAGAATGAGAAGTCAACCCAGGCAGTTAGCCAGAATTAGTATAAATACAGGAGGCCAATCTTCATTCTGGCAGGCATTCTCAGAACTGCATAGCTCACTTGTGCGCACTGCAGTTAGCCAGTTTGTGCGCAAGTCTGGAGGAGAGCTATCGTTGCAACTGCTACAGCTAGCAGATTACATTTTGGCTTGGACTATCTCTTGGTTATGGTTTGGAATATCTGATCAACTCTTGTTTGGTGCACTATCCTTGGATAAATGTGCGCTACCCTTTGTTTGACTATCTAGCCTAGGGTTTTCTTCCAGAGTGATTCTATATCAAGGTTAAGGTGCTTGAAGGGTGGCTTCGGCCTATGGTTGGGTGACAATAGAGATATTGTCAATGGTAAAATGAGCACATCCATCATATTCTAACAGGTTATGGGCCCATACCTCCTTCATTCAGTCTAACCACTAGAAGGGAGCATAGCCATAAGGATATTGAGCTCGTTGAAAAACTACCACTAGGGTTTCTAGCAAGAGCAGTCACCAAAGCATTGTCGCTCAGGTTACTAGCAGGTGCAGTTGCAGAAACCCTAATCCTCTCGTTGAGGCACCTTAAATGAAGGGATTGACCTAATTTCCAGATAGACCAGTGTGCCCTAGCCTAGCACATCTCCTGGTAATCTCAGCAAGCCAAGATGTCAAGTTTGAGTTTTTGGTCAAATCTAGGGTTGACCAAGTCAAAGCAGCCATGACTTACTCTATGAAGTCAGAAAACAAGTTAGATGGATCTTCTAACTTTAGAGCATGGAAGACAAGGATTGACCTCATCCTTGCCAAGAATAAAGTGTTGGATATCATGAAAGGAAAGATCGTGGAACCAGAGTTTGAAGAAGGAAGAGAGAAGGAACCGAAAAACGTTGCAATTATGGAGAAGTTCAAAGACAGTGATATCAATTCCATGAGTATCATAGTGGACTCTATAAAATACCACTTGATATCCTACATCTCCCATCTTGACTCATCGAAGAAGATGTACAATGCCCTAACAAACCTCTTCTCAATTAGAAACATTGGACAAGTAATGAGTCTGAAGAATGAGCTCCGTGACATGAATATGAATGATGATGACAACATAACATCATACTTTGTGAGAATATATCAGTTAATAGATCAACTACAAGCTATTGAGGAGATCATTTCAGAGAAGGAATTGGTAAACATAGTACTCAATGGTCTTCCCAAGACATGGGATGCATTTGCCGCAAGCATGAACACAAGGAAGGAGTATCCTACATTTGAAGAAATTTGGAATTGTTGTGCTCAAGAAGAATCAAGGATCAGTGAAAAATAAAAACCTCAAAATAAGTACGATGATCAAGCCTTCACAACAAGATTCAATAATTTCAGGAACAAAAGGAAGTTTGAAAGGAAGCCAAATCAAAAGAAGGATATGTCAGAAATACAATGCTTCAACTGTCGAAAATATGGTCACTACAAGAATCATTGTCCCAAGCTAAAGAAAAGGAAGGAGACACATGAAGCATCAGTTGCCGAAGAAAGGAAACCCTCAAGAAAAACCAAGCAGGATGAAGCAAACTTCTTCCTCTAAAGACAAGGTAACACTATTCTTCATAGTTCTTGTACATATCTTG
Source organism: Picea glauca (assembly GCA_000966675.3). Classification (NCBI taxonomy): domain Eukaryota; kingdom Viridiplantae; phylum Streptophyta; class Pinopsida; order Pinales; family Pinaceae; genus Picea; species Picea glauca. The sequence goes on from JZKD02S2320368.1 coordinate 316,175, forward strand.
TATATCTATCTCTTAGAAGATAATATGCTCCAAGAAGAACTATACCTAAGGAAGAACAACAAGATAATGATTTCTATCATTATGACTACAAGTCAGACAAAACACATTAAAATACGAAGTACATCAAACAAATCATGTGGAAGTTATTACATAAGTAACAAGCTGCAAGATAAGCCGAAATCAACAATCAAGAATAAATTGGAGAAAGACTTATGACAAGTTGCAGAAGGCAATAAGGATGTAGACGGAAGCATGGACTCTATTATATGGAGGGAGCCAATTATATAAAAGCATGCATTCATACATGAAGCAAGGATTGGGATGGAGCTAATCATATGATCCATTGAAGATGATGAAGTATATATCCATGGTAGCAGCCATGAAAAAGCAGTACGTGTTCAATTCGACCTTAGAAGAAGTCTTCTTCGAAGAGAAGCCTTAAAGTATCCCTGGTTGTCCATCCACATCCGTGATCCTATGATGAAATAAATAAGTGAAATATTTAGTGCATGGAATCTATAAGAAACTCCATGGAACCAAGAGCTAAAGAAAAACACGAGGAAGAACATGAAGATTCCAAGAAAGAAAGAGAAGACAGAACAACCAGTCATTGTATCGAGAGTCACAAGATTACCAACCTGATATGAACTCACTAAAAGCAATCAAGAAAAGGAACTGAAAGTTGTGATGAAGAACAATGTATATGAATGTAAGAATTAGAGGTTCTTCCATATGGAGGGAGAAGACTATGATGATTACTTGTTCCAGTAAACCAGACATACCTCTACATGAGTCATTATATCATCCGCAATATCCATGGGTTGGAGTTCTACATTAGATGAATGCAAAGACTGTTCTCCAGAGAAATTGAACAAAGAGTGTATGAAGAGCAACCTCAAGTCTTTGAGGTATACTAGAAAGAGACTCTTGTATGCAGATGGAAGAAGAAAACTTGGTGGAGAACCTTGAATGCACATCATAAGCATGATGAAGACTTTCTATAACATAGATATTGTATCAGAATGGTTACTCAGAAGCTCAGGATGATGGATCACTAATCCATGACAAACCCTCATGATGGTCGAAGAAGTACCACTTGGATATGTTCCAGTTTGACCCTTGCCACGATGTTGTGAGCTATTAGGAACCAAAGAGGAAGCCAACAATGATATACTTTATTGATCATAGCTATATGAAGCCTTCATAGAAAACCAGTGTTCTAGAAAAACCAAAGTACATTTGAGATCAAGCATTACATTCTCCGTGATGAATTCCAGAAAGGAGAAAGTAGTTCTACAGTATATCTCTCCACAGATGAGCAAATAAGAAGACATTTTAGTAAAGCTTCTATCCAAGATGAAAGAGTTTGGGTACTCAAGCTGGAGCTCATGGAGACGACTTCCTTATTGAAAAAGGAAGAGATGAATCCCAGGTTGGGATGGAGCATTGATGTGTTATTGATTTATGGACAATCATTTTTCAGTTCAAAAAATGGTTCAGGATGAGCAATTCCTTTCCAGTTCAGAAAGTGGTTTGAGATTTCGGACGGACAGACATTTTCCAGTTCGGAAAATGGTCCAGATCAAACGATCATTTTTGTAATGAAAATGGTTCGATGGATTGCTGATTTACCATAAACAACGATTTTCCATGGTTAACATGGGGAATGGTCTAGGGAAGTCTCTCTTCTTGAAGGTTACTCAAGAAGACTGGCCCACCTCACCGGACAATCATTCTTTTGAAGCTCATAGTTGTGAGCAGTTTCAAATAATGGTCCATTTTGGAGGTTGGTGCAGGACAGTCATTTTCTTAGGAAATGGTCCGAACAATCATTCCTTAGGGTAGATTCATTCTCTCCAGGTTGCACTTTGTTTGGTGCCGGAGGAATGGCCCAGGGTGGAGAATGGTCCACGTTCAACAATCAAGGACAACCATTCTCTAGGGAAGACTCATTCTCTCCAGGTTTCACTTTGTTTAGTGTCAGAGGAATGGCCCAGGGTGGGGAATGGTCCAAGCTCATAAATCATGACAATTATTCTTCCTTGCTTGAGAAGAATAGTCCAGATAGCTCATCATTGATGTTTTACCTTTTGAGGGTAGATTCTCTTCCAGATCTCACATATGTGAGTGGAAGAATGGCACAAATGATTTAGTTTATATCATAACAATGTTTTCTGTGCAAGTTGATATCATATGATTGTTATGGAGACTGTATGTCTCTAGTCAGTAGATATATGTTACTGTGGTGGACGTGTTCCACTAATTGTGACTATACATCACAGATCAAGTATCTGTGTGCTACTTGGTGTGGTAGTGTACCACTGGATTGTAGTTGTGTACTACTACGAATAGACACAATTGTGTTCTATTGAATGATATTGTTCTAATTTCCTTGAAGACTATTAACAGTGTTGGAAATGATTATCAGCTAGATGGATGATCAATGGACAGAGATTTCCCAGACGAAAAATGGTCCAGGACATTTATTCTTCTAGGACATATGTTCATATTAGAATAATGGTTCTTGTGTCACTCTATGGAGTGAGTGACTTATCCAGCATCATGTTTGATTACTCAGATGGAGTATGGTTTCGAGAGATGATGCAATTGATGATATTGATAGTGATGATGGTGCTCATGATCTAATCTTGAGATAGTCTGTATGACTATGATGATGCTACTGATTCAATGGTATGTTTGTGCTCAAGACCATTGTCTTCAATACCTCCCTAGCTAGGAGGGAGTGTTGATATTGTGGTAGTTATGGAAGGTATTTACCTCCATGTGTAAACCCGACGATAATAGAATATTCTGAGAAGCAAGAAGAAACCCTAAATTAGTTGGTTAATAACCCTAGAAGACAAGTCGACTCAACAAGATAATTTGAATTAGGTTATTAGCCTCCAAGAGAAGAAGTTGACCAAAATAAATAATATATACTGAGTAAATAGGTACCCAGAATGAGAAGTTGGCCCAGGCAGTTAGCCAAAATTAGTATAAATACAGGAGGTCAGTATTCATTCTGGCAGGCATTCTTAGAACTGTAGAGCTCACTTGTACGCACTATAGTTAACCAGTTTGTGCGCAAGTCTGGAGGAGAGCTGTCGTTGAGGCTGTTGCAACTAGTAGATTACATTTTGGCGTTGACTATCTCTTGGTTATGGTTTGGACTATCGGATCAGCTCTTGTTTGGTGCACTAGCCTTGGAGAAAAGTGCGCTACCCTTTGTTTGGCTATCTAGCATAGGGTTTGCTTCCGGAGTGATTCTTTGTCAAGGTTAAGGTGCTCGAAGAGTGGCTTCGGCCTATGGTTGGGTGACAATAGAGATATTTTCTATGGTAAAACGAGCACATCCATCATATTCTAACATGTTCAACTTCTCCTACTAGAAAAATGCTTGAAGCGGCGAAGGGAAAAGTTGCACACTAATGTTGGTCATTGATCTAATATCCTCGAGGATTTCTCATGACCATTAGATCAAGCGTAGTGGAAGGATAGAGTAAGAATGAGATGTTAACCAACAATAAGCGATCATCGTCATGTTATGACTTATTTGGTAGGTAAACCTTCAGAGGGATTGAACTACTTCATAGTTCGAGTATCCCAAAGTCCCGAAGTCACGAATAGCTAAATACCCGAAGAGAGGGAGCTCCTTTGTGCCTAATCCCACGGTCCTAGCTTCTGGACATGTGAAGGTTATTAAGCAGGGAAGTGCTCATACACACTTCGATGAAATTTACTCTGGAATAATTAGAATAATACACAGGGTGGAGTTGTGAAATGCCAAAGTCTCGTAGAGAATGAGAACCGTCCATCTCAACGTGCAAATAAAACACGACCATCAATCTTGATAAGTTATTAAGCACTCGTTTTTCTTAGCGCTTAGTCACCGCCTATGGTCATATGGAATAGAGGTCCTGAAAGTGTGTCTGTGCGAATTCAACATACAGAGGAATATTTTTTCCTCGATTAGGAAGAAACTTTAAACCAGACATGATTTGGATTCTACCTGATTGATATTAAGTGATCAAATACATCCAATGCATTGGAAAGCTAATCGAAAAGCTTAAATATGATCTATTGGAGAACTGGAGATACAATAGAAGCCTAAGGATAAAATAAGAAGGAATGGGATCGAGTTAAAAGAAATCGATCCATAATTGTGATCAATTTATGTAATTCCCTCTTACTAAGTTGAAAAAAATCACTTTAAAATATGAAATAATAATATAGGGAGATATCAATTGTAAATTAAAAGACAAATGGTATTACTATTAACTTAAACGAAGAGGTGCAATGGTCCAAAAAAAGGGACATAATGCTTCAATGCTCATACCAGTTGGAAGACTATATAAGCAAGAAATAACGATGAACAAGAGGTGTCTCTGCATAAATGTGTTGAACCTGCACATAATAGATCTAGCTAGAAAATACCACACACATTTGCAGAGAGAAATTGAGAAAGAAGAAGCAAGAGAGAAAAGAATGGAATAATTCTCATTAACATATTCCACACTCAAAGAGTGAATAATTTACAATAGATATAGGATACATGAGTAACCAATGAGCCATAGTGGTGGTCTAGAGTGATATGGACACACACCAATAGTTACAAGAGTAAACTGCCACCTAGTCTAGTTTCTCAGGCAGTTACGGGAGTGAACTGCCACCTAGTTTGAGTTAACTAGTCTATCAGTCTTTAGTTAATTGACTGAAACAAAGCGAAGTGATGAGGATATTAGGGAATCGTAAGTAATGTGCTAGTTTGGTGATGATCCCAAGGACAATTCACATTAGTTGGTGATGATATCAATGTTGCACGGTGATAATCCCAATGAAGCATATAGATTCCACACAATTGATCAAACTGAAGTGAAAACTGAAGAGAATATTCTCCCTAGAGGAATATTATTCCTAAAATATAGGAGACTGAGTA
>JZKD02S2320368.1:321555-333713 GCA_000966675.3 Picea glauca
AAAAGCAGTTGCTAAGCAACCCTGTCCTTCACTCCAATAAGACCTCACAACTGTGCAAGTTTGTGCTCGTTGAAGATTTTGTTGAAGATGTATATGTCTGCATGGATCTGATGAAGTAGATACACCATTGAAATTTCCACACATATCCACTTTATCTTCTTGTAATGAAGAAGATCCAAATAAAGTTTGGATGAAACTTTGAAAACCGTGCGGCCGTTTCCGGAAAAACTTTGAAATTTTGTTGATTTTAAAATGATCATAACTTCACTTCTTGGACTCCGTTTTGGACGATTGTTTTTTTGAAATTGGATATTTTCCCGAGAGGAATTAAAATATACAATTTTTTTCTGAAAATTTTGCTCAGAAAATATTAGAATTGAGTCTGATGTACGCTTCTCCCTTTTTGTCTCCTGAGATGCATGCATTGCGCATGGAAAAGTGTCTGCATGTGACCCCTGAGATGCATGCATTGCGCATGGAAAAGTGTCTGCATATGACCCCTGAGATGCATGCCATATATCTTCCACATGAAATTTAAAAAACAAATATGAAATGGAGTATACATCATCTTCAATTAATGAAATACAAATTCGTGCAAATACTTGTGTATAAGACTCTTCATAATAAAATGTTTATCTTCTGATGGCTTCTCTTCTGGCTCTATTTGTTCAACCTCATGCATGAAATCTTCACAATCTTATTTATTCCTGAATAGAACCTCCAATATGGTCCATAATTCATTTGGATTTGATTCTTGTGAGTCATCATATACTTGATGGAGAATTTTAGGAGAAATAAACCAGAGGATACATACTATGGCCATATCTTGTCTACTGAGAAAATAATTTTTCTCATCGGCGAAATCAGGCTCTACTTCCATTGCCATAGTTATTTGGTACAAGCCTCTGCATCTGAGCATAATCAAAATTTTTGGCTTCCATTCCAAATAGTTATGATGCGTGAGAAGTATTGCCGGTGAATAATCCATCTTTGCTACGTTCTTCAATCTTTGGTACCTGCAAAAATAATTTGGTTTAGCTTTTTGTTAGCAGTCCGACTGCTTTGATACTATGTAAATGTGTTGAACCTGCACATAATAGATCTAGCTAGAAAATACCACACACATTTGCAGAGAGAAATTGAGAAAGAAGAAGCAAGGGAGAAAATAATGGAATAATTCTCATTAACTGTATTCCACACTCAAAGAGTGAATAATTTATAATAGATATATGATACATGAGTAACTAATGAGACATAGTGGTGGTCTAGAGTGATCTGGGCACACACCAGTAGTTACAGGAGTAAACTTCCACCTAGTCTAGTCTCTCAGGCAGTTACGGGAGTGGACTGCCACCTAGTCTGGGTTAACTAGTCTATCAGTCTTCAATTAACTGACTGGAATAGAGTGAAGTGAGGAGGAGATTAGGGAATCATGAGTAATGCACTAGCCTAGTGATGATCCCAAGGACAATGCACATTAGCTGGTGATGATATCAATGTTGCACAGTGATAATCCCAATGTAGCATCTAGACTCCACTCAACTGATCAAACTGAAGAGAATATTCTTCCTAAAATATAGGATACTGAATAATGACTAATAAACAAGGAAAAAACTTAGGAAAAATAAATCATAGGTGTGTGTGAAGTAACTCCAACACTATATAGTGAAAATCATAATATCAAAGCAGAAGTAGAGTCCAATAAGAAGAATCAATGATACTGATGCCGTGAGGGTGGAAGGGAGGAGCATGAAAGGATTCATATCCTTTAGTAAATAAAGTGTGACTTAAGGGAGTTGGTGCTTCCTAGGGTTGGTGCCCTAAAGACAAGGGGGTTGGTGTTTCCTAGGGTTGGTGCCCTAAAAGGCAAGGGGGTTGGTGCTTCCTAGGGTTGGTGCCCTAAAGAAGGGGATTTGTGTCTCCTAGAGTTGGTGCTCTAAAAAGGATTGGTGTCCTTCACTATTCTTTATATAACATTGTAATTCCTGTTATTATATTTATATAATTGATTTCAGTACAAATTTCATTGTTGATCTATTTTGGCGATTCATAAAATAACAAAGTAATTGAGAATTGTTTAAAAAGGTTAATATTGATTCACCCCCCCTCTTAGTATTTCCAACATACATGGAAACTATTGTTGTGGCATGACACGTGGATGATGACATGGCATGAACTGTAGACTATAACATGGCATTGGGCTGATGTGGCATGGCATGTGGATGCTGATGTCGCATGACATGTCATCACCCTCTTTTCTCCATCGACCATCAACCATTTCTCTTGGACAACTCAAACACTTCATTGAATCGGCTGACACTCGACCATCGATGATCGATGATCAACACTTTCTCTTCCTCAATCAAACACTTAGCTGAATCGACTGACACCTGACCATCGACCGTTGACAATTTTCGTTGTCCAACTCCAACACTCAGAAATTTTTGATCAAATATTTGATTAATTTGGACCATCTGTCTCTAAGCCAAGATGATCTTGACCTTCGATTGACTCCCCTTTTCCAACCTTCGAAAAATAATACAGACTGTCGGTCTACTCCACTTCGTAAACCTCCGAAATTAAATCCTAGTTGTTGATTGACTCCAACCTCCCAATGACCAAAAATGAATCTAGACCATTGATATGATCCATTTTCCCAACTGTCAAAAATGAATCTCAACCGTTGATTTTCTCAACCTTCCAAACAACCAAAACCTTCTTAACTTTTAAATTTATCAAAGTGAATCTGGGCCATTGATCTCGAGATCAAACACAATCTCGTTTGCCGATTCTCTGAACTTTGCAATGCTACAACGACCATTAAAACATGGATTTTTGACCTTCCATGTTGGATTCATCTCTGCAACTCTGTAGATTGTCTCCATTAAACCTCTTAAACAATTATGATTCATTTAAAATCAATTTTTTCTCACAAATTTGGGGATTTCCCTCTAGTTTTTCATAGTTTTTCCCAAATTTTATATAGACCAAAATATGTAACAATGAATTACTCATTTCACATTAATTCTTGGCCCATACAAGCCTGGTGTTTCAACCTGAGGGTTCTGATACCATAATTTAACATCCCCCAACCCTATCGAGGAACATTATTATGCAGAAAAACTTATAAAAACAAAAAAATATGCTAACTAATTAATTTCTTGTAGCTATCAACTACGAATTACAACAAGATTTAGCTACTATGTGATACCATTAAATTGATGCATCTACAACATGCTAAAGTCATACATGAATGCAGTAAATCACATATTACAACAACATATAAATCATTCTCAACTACATAGTTAATGCACAACAAATAAACTCACAATGCAAACAAAGACAAGATAAAAGACTTATCTGTTATAAATAGTTGTGCAACCAAATGCTCGGGACGAACGTTCCACCCAACCATAGACTTGTTTTCCCAAATATCAAAAACAAGTCACCCTTGAGGTAGGCTTAGCAATCCACTAAAGAGGGTGTTCCCTCACTGTACACTCACAACTCAGAAAACTCAAGGAATGTACCACTTCACTGATCTCAGTCTTTCAGGCGTCCCATTCATTTATCAGGGTCTCTCTAGCACATGTAACCAAGAATCTCTCTGCTGGGAACTCAAGGGAACTCACTGCTAGGAAAGCTACCAACAAAATCAACACCAAACAGTTGCTATTATAGTGCAACTCACACAGGAGTTCATTCTTCAGGCCTTACAACTTGGCTCTTCAATTTTCAGCTCCAAAAATCTCCAAAAATTCTCCAACATGGTCTAGAATTCACCCTCCGTGGTTGCTCTAGCTTCAAGCTTTCTTTTCTGTGCTCTCCTTTATGTTCATGCCAAAAAATTTCATGTGTAAAAACCGTTGTAACTGCCTATACTAATTTACTCCCCTTGGATTTCTTTCTTTCTTTACTCACACACTTCCCCAAGCCAATTGTACTTAGCCCCCATGCTCCCAATAACTATGGGATGTGACTTCTCACACCCACCCTCTCTTAGATTTTAATACATAATGATATAAAATTCAGGAATGTGGGTAGAATTAATAGACATGGGTAATTCCCCCTTGGACCCCTCTCTTAGACCCTCCTAGAAACTCCCCTCTCTTGTGGATTAATTCAATGCCCATATCTGTCCATGTCCCCTTATCAGTTGACATCACATTTTATTTATTAACTTAGAAATACATTTCACATATACATCACTTGTCCATAGCCACACATTATATCTACATTAAGCATTCATTAAATTGGGGATTATAGTAGAAATTTTAAAATGACAAGGTAGTATGTGCACAAATTGAGATATATATGTTTATCATGGGGTCTCCACTTAGTGAACTTGTGATTGATACAGGAGGATCTCCACACAAGGAATAATTACTTTGCACACCATGGAGAAGATAATTAAAATACTAATTGATGGTAGGTGGTAAAGAATAATTAATACTCATGAATGATTTATTTAAAATGTAAAAGTGATTAATACTTTAAGTGAGTGAGAAACTCGTGTATTATTCATGCAAATTGGGAAAATGATTAATGCTTGAAGTGATTTTGATAATCTCCCGTATTATTCATTTAATTGTAAAAATGAGAAATTAGTTTTGTGAAGAATCCAACTCACAAATTAGTTTCCTAATTTTAAGGGGAAATTGGTTTCCTAGTTTTAAGGAGGAAGTTAAGGGTCTCATGAGTTGGTTTGGACTCTTCCTCACTTTACCACAAGTGGTTTCCTAGTCTCAAGGAGGAAGTTAAGGGTCTTCCAAGTTGGTTGAGATGCTTTCTCATTTTTTTTTTTTTATCTTGAGTGGTTATTAGATCCTAAATTTGTGGATCTTTTCTCCTTGAATTATGAATCAATGGAAACTATTTAAACCCTTCATTAGGCGATATTTGAGGGAGCTCTTTTAGGATAAAAAAAAACAATCATGCTTGTGGTCTGTAAGCCCCATCATTGGGAGATTTGAGCCCCCTTCCATGGGGATAATGTATTCCTTGTGGTGTCTGAAGAAATGTCACTTATGTGAGATCCTTAAGGCTACTATGGGTTTCATCCCTATAAGGAGCATGTGCTACACTTTGTGAGAAGATTTCAACCCTTTCAAAGGAAGGATAATACAACGATTCATATTCCAAGTGGATCCAGAGATGTATCCAGGATGTCCTGGTGAACTCTCTTAACAACTCAGTGATCTCTTGTCTCAAGATTTATTATGCATGTTTTTATTTATTTATTTATTTCCACAATTATGTTTATTAAATGCATTAAGTAGTGGATTATGAGACTAACAATTCATTCACCAAGTTAATATTCAATTTGGATTTAAGCCTTCATAAGTACTTCCTTCCACCTTTGATGCAATCAAGTTCAATAGATCCACAATTGTAAATATGACCTTAATTAAGTGGCCTAGAACCAAATCAAGTTTGGTATCAATGTCACACCAGTTTCAGATCAAGTGGTATCGGAGCAGGATTGACAGTGATTGCAGGTGTTGAAGACAATATGGGAAAAAAATCAAAGAATGCATGGCTCAAAGAGCTTGAAGAAATCAACCAATGCATCCAGGCAAAGAATGCATAGCTCAAAAGGCTTATACAATTTGTAGAGGATGAGAATAAAAAAATGAAACTCATGTTAGAGAAGCCTGTGGAGGAACAAGTTGGAGAATGTTCCACTACAGAGGAGGAAAAAAGTCCCTCCAAGACCAGATCAATTTGTGTCCATGGCAAGTTTACTAATTATGGTTCTTGTCATGAAAATGTTGATAGATGCACATATTTTCAGATAATAGAGGATTCTCTCCATGCACCAGGTAACCAATGTGGTTTCCTAGAAGCCTCATCTACAACTTCATCCAACCAAGAGGATAATTTGACCAAACTTCAGGAAGATTACCAAGCATCTGAAACAAGAATGGAGGTAAATAATTCTCCATGTTCAATTCCTTCCCTTATTAATGATGATGCCTCTTTTGAAGTTTTTGAAAGGCACACCAAGGGAATTGGCTTGAATTTGTTGAGGAAGATGGGGTATAAAGGACGAGGTCTTCGTATTGATGGCCAAGGCATCAACCATTGGAGGTTGAAGGAAGACTCCGATATGTAGGATTGGAGTATGGTGAAAGAGAGTTCTCAAAAGCAGCAGAAACAGAGGATTCTTCAAGCAAAGAGTTGAGATCATCACCAACACCATATTGGGACAACGAGAATGTTGCAAAGTGATGGAAGAGAAAATATCTTTACAATGAAAGTGAGACAGACATGAAGTCACAAAACTATTGAAATCACTTCAAAATGAGTGGTTACTAGATCATGAAATGTTGGAAGCTTCACCCCGAGCTTCGTTGTACACCAAGCAAGAAGCCCTTGCAAAAGCCTATGCAGTTGGAGGCTTAATCCAAGTGGATCCTCCCCAGATGGAAAAAAATGGCCAAAAATCAAAGTGCCTAGAATTCAACGAAAACAACACCAAGTCGAAGATCTCAACGAGAGATTTCCAACGATGCAAATGACACCTTAAACGAAGTCTGGATGCGAAAGTTATGGCCATTTGACATTTTTAGCAAACATGCAAAAATGTCAAAGTCCGTACTGTGTTGACATCAGCATGCTGAGATGGCAAGAATAGAGGGCGAAAAATGCTTTGCCGATGTCAGCATGACGTCAACAGGGTGTTGCACATTATTTTTATTTTTTCCATTTTTTGTGTGATTTCTGCACCCTACTTTGAGGGACAATGCGACGTTTCCGCACTGTATTGGTCTTCTGGCCTGCGAAAATCAGGGATTTCCACACTGTGTTAATCTACAACCTGCGGAAATTGTGAAAAGTTTGATTTTTTATGGTTTTTCCTTACCCAGACCTTGGATTTGGTTTTGGGGTGAATTTTTGGGTTTGATGATGATCTGTTTACAGTCTTCTTGACAGCTTTGAATCTTCTTTCAACCATATTTGCCTTATTTTTGCTTTTTTGGATTTTGAAAGATTTGGTCTCTTGATTTGAGTGTCTTTCTGTTACAAAGCATTGTTTTTTCTTTAGAATTGTTTGGTGAAAGAACGTGTTTTTCTTTTATTGAATAGTTCGTGTTAAAAGAGAAAATTGTTTGGGTTGCTTTGTTTCATGTCAATTTGCTATTGTTTTTAGCTATCTTTGATTTTTTTTTTTTTAATTTCTTGCTTTATATTAGATTGGGGACATCCTTGCATTTGAAGTAGCGAAATTTCATGATTCTTGGCATTTTTTTGGGGGGCCATGAATCGTGTATTGGTGTACAGTCTCTTTGTCTCATTTATTGAAAATATTGATATTAATGAGTTTTAAAATTTTGGGACATTGTGCATATGGGAATGATAAATATTTTCTCCTTCTCGTGGATAGCTTTCATCGAAATGAAAAGATTGCATCTTCATCTCTTTGCATTACTTTTGAGTCGGTCAAAACACCATATTGTCCACGCCATCTCCCTTTTGAGTAACAACAACCTTAAAATAAAGCACTTATAAAAATTGGTTAGACATTTTTATATTTTCTGGTAGCAAACCTACATTAGATTAGTTGTAGGGCTTTGGAATAGGTGTGAAAGATAACTTTCCAAAGCTACAAACAAACATAGAATCTTGCGTTAGGGAGCAGTGAAATCCACTTATTACATTATGTCCTGGGAAGCCCTTCTAACTCAAGGGTCAATCATGAGGTCGCATTGAGACTGGCAGAGTTAATCACCCTGCTTTATTGGTCTTGGTGTAGAGATTACGCTTATTATGGGGGTCGCTTGAAGGTATACCCACAATGATGAGTGGAATCCTTTCAAGTTGATTTCAGGCTAGATACCTTGCCTTTGCGCCTGGATCGGACTGTCGATTGTTTACCCAGGCATCATTGTAGTAATTGGTAACCTTAGTGGCCTATCTTTCTAGGTTCTTTACACGAGGTGACTGTGGAGGGGCAAGTATTCACGGTACCTAGAATCGACGTTGGCCAAACTCACTCGGGCTCTTTGGAGGGTATAACCACATTTATGTGTGGGAGCTTGCACCAAGGCGTAAGTCCGTTAAGAAGGTTGTCAACGTAACTTTTCCATCCACTCTATATCAGATCCTTCTTACTTTGTTCCTGCGACGTTGGATTTCATCACCAACTAGTGTGCTCATTGTTTACTAGATTTTTAGCATGTGCTATTTTTTCTCCCTAGAAGACTCTAGGTTGGATCTTTATTTAATGGCATCCATTACTGGAACAACCAATGGAGGAACCCTTGTTCCAGGGGAACCTTTTGTTTTTCCTTCTTACGGGAACATTGGTCCTCCTCACATCGCTACTTTGACCCTTATAGGTCTCACAATTGGATTACCAGTATGGTTGTTTTCCACTCAGGTAATTCCGAATGCAGCTAGTGATTTTGTTGTAAGAACTTCCCCCCAAGAACATCAACCTCGTGTTGATACTTCGCCTTCTTCACTAGTAATATCTTCTTCACCTTCTCCACTTGCAAGGCCTTCTTCCATTTCATCTTCTTCATCAAGTGAAAGATTTGAAGCTAGTAACTAGGTGTATAAGAAGAAGAAGAAAAGTAAGAATAAGAAGAAGAAAAATAAACAAGGATCTAAAATTCCAACCACTGCTGGAAATGTTGGAAAGAAACCAGTTACTGTTGATCATGCTGGGAGTGTTGATGATGTCAAGATCACCCAAACAAACTGTAAACTCAGGTACCCTTGCAGGTTTTGTAAGGGTATTCATCTTCTTAAGGATTTCCCTCGTCTATCTAAGGTTATAGAAGTATGGTATACACACCCTCGCCAATCCATGTCGCCAGCCTCTGAACAACATGTTGATGACCTCCCGTCAACTAGTCAAAATACCCTTGGGAAGAAGATAAGTAGAGTCAAGTTTCCTTGTAGGTTATGCGGAGGGAGTCATAAAACTCACCTTTTCCCTCGTATGGACGAAGCCTCAAAATTACTGGAAGACATGACTGCTTCACTACCTCAACTTCCAACTTCTTATCACAATCTTTCTCTCAACCCACTTGTAGTTGATGGAATGATCAATCTGGTTCCCCCGTCGATCAGTCCGGTTGATCAGGTAGTCAATCTGGTCACGTCCTTAGTTGAACCAATTGACAAAGTGGTCGATCCGATCCCACCCTTGATCAATCCCACTCTCCCGTTAGAGAGTGCAACCCAAGCAGTCGATTCATTCCCACCTGTCGACCCCATTATCCCCTTGGAGAATGAAACCCCAGTGGTCGATCTGATCTTGTCCTCGGTTGATCCTACTCTCTCTCTCGAGAGTAAACCCGATACTTCCCACATTTTTCTCGTTGATACAGACTCTACCATGTTGGGGGGTATTCTTCCTTCTCCCATGGAACCCCCTCCAAGTAATGAAACCATCCTTTTTAATTGGGGTGTGCTAACTGGACCTCGTCTTCCCTCTCACATTCCTTTCCAGATTACAGTACAGGTTTGTGGCCAGAATGTTCCTCATACACTAATAGATGAAGGTGCGTCTGTTAGTATTTTGTCCTCTATTGCTTGGAAGGCTTTGGGTTGTCCTCGGCTTGCACCGGTTACACATAATCTATTAGCTTTTAACAGAAGAGCCAACCAACCTTTAGGGACCCTTCCTTAGTTTCCTGTAACTTTGGGAGGGAAAACTGTCTTTATTCATGTCATAGTAGTCCAAGATTCCTTGGATTTTTCTTTTCTCCTTCAGCAGGATTATGTCTATGCCATGAAAGCTATTGTGTCCACTCTTTTTCGTTTGATATCTTTCCCTCACGATGGAATAATTGTGACTATTGATCAACTTTCATTCATTAGCCCTGACTAGATTACCTCCCTAAACGGTTCATATATACAGAAGGTGTCACCCTCGCCACAAGTCAATTATGTGGCGTTGTCTCCCATGTCTTTAACTACCGATGACAATGAGCCTCTCGTTGTAAGCTCCGTCTCTTATGACTTAGATCTGAAAGTTGACATGGTGATCTCTTCGGTAGGGCTATTGAACCCTAACCTCCTTACCCCTATCGCAGCCCTCAACATGTGTTCCTTCCAGAGTGTGTTTCTTCCATCAAATGAAGATCTCTTGGAAGCCATGACCAAGTTTTTTCCCTTGACATGGTGTCTTTCCGGAGCATTGTCCTCTTGGAAGCCATGATCATGAAACCAATTGTGAGGATAATTTTTGTGTCTCTGTGGTAACCTTGTTAAATAATGAAACAAAGGTTACGAGAATAGTTCCTATTTCTGTGTCAAGCTCGTTAAAAAATGAAACATAGGTCTAGGGATTGAACTTGGATTCACGAGCATAGTTCTTCTCCTGTGTCAAGCTCGTTAAAAAAATGAAACAATTTCCCCCTCTCTGTTTGAGTCAAGTCCTTTGTCTGGTGTTTGAAGATTCATTTCATTCTCCTTTGCAGTTGGATGAAACAAAGCTTGGGGGGCATTTGATTCCATCCTCTGGACTTCATGTTGAAGTTGAGCCGCTAGCTTCTTAAGATGGGGGCTAAGCACCATCCATGTGTTATGCGTTGGGAAGTCACAAGCATAGTTTTCTATGGCTCAAGCTTGTGTAAAAATGAAACCACTTACCACGAGCATAGTTCTTCTCTTGTGTCAAGATCATTAAAAAATGAAACTAGGTCCAAGCATAGTTTTGTTTAGTTTTTAAGCTTGTGTAAAAATAAAATCTATCCCAAGCATAGTTTTGTTTTGTTTTAAAGCTTGCGTAAAAATGAAAACAATCCCGATCTTAGTCTTTGTTATTTCTCATGCTTGTAAATACATGAGAATAAGTTACCGAGCTTAGTATTTGTTCTTTCTCATGCTCGTAAATCAATGAGAATCTAACTGAGTATACTTTTATCACTTTTTCAGACTCGTAAAGGTTAATGAAAAAGGAACCCACTAGAGTTCCCTTTAATCTCTTTTTAGACTCTCTAAACATGAAAAGATTGTTGAGCGACCTTGTTCTTTTCATGCTCGTTAAAGTATTAGAAAACACATATGTTGAGTGATAGTTTATCTCTTTTTCGGTCTCATCAGACTACTTTACAAAAAAGGAACTGAGAGAGTTCTCTTTAAGTGTTTTTCAGACTCTCTAAACATGAAAAACCCTTGAGTTTTCTTTCTTTGGACTCGTTAAACAAACATCGAAATGCCCATATGGGACCGAACCACTCCTTCCTAGGGTTCGTTAAACATACTCTAAGGGACTCGCCCGAAGGATGAGCTTACATTACAAGCATATGTTATCCTCCTCAAGATTGCATAAAAATAAAGAGGTACTCACCATAAATGGTGGGGGAAAAATTGAGAAAGAAATGTGTCTAAACCTGTATTCCATGGAAGGGTCGCTTTTGAACATGACACCCTTTCACTCGCCTTGTGTCTAGACACTCTTTCACTTGCCTTGTGTCTAGGTTGGAATATCCACTTGTCTCTTGATCATACTGCTTTATCAGATTACAAATTGGTCTGTGATCCCTGTTGTTGAGTCAGTTTTTCCAAGACAGTTGTTGTGTCGTCAATATGTTCAAACATAAGTTCAACCCAGAAAGCCTTCTATTGCGTCGGCCATTTCTGCAGTCCTTAATCCTTCTATTGCGTCAGCCATCCCTGATTCAGTCCTGAATCACTTGTTACTCTGATCTACATCAAATCTTGTTACCCGTTTCGTGTCATTGATGGGGGATACATTAAGGCCCTCCTGTGACGAGTCTTTTCCTGTCGACTTCAACTCATTATCCAGGAATTAGACTTAGAAACTAATTGGTACCTTGGAACTTGCATGCCTCAATGGCAGGTGTCCTTGCTTTTGACAATGGGTTTTCATTATTGACCTCTGATCGGGAGATTCTGCCGAGTGTTCGACCTCAACTCATTGATTCACATTCGTTGGATTGTACTAGTGTACCTTGGGAGTCATTGACATTAATGGTGATTTCCCTCACACTTGTTAACGATATACACTAATGACCGATAATCAAGTGGTTTCTACCATGTTCAACTTCAGCACATGTATTCGCATGGTTAGATTCGTACTATAGAGTGGTGGAGATGAAGACCCTGAATCTTTTCTCACAGATTCAGGTTGCATTGGAGTATATTCAGTTTGTACTATTGCATAGATCCACATTGTA
>JZKD02S2320368.1:333763-348978 GCA_000966675.3 Picea glauca
TTTTGCCTTCAGAGGGGTCAGTGGCCTGGATTCCTGAAGAAAGAAGGGAGAAGAACTTTCCTTGAGAGAAGAAGTTGTATTTTCCTTTGAAAAAATCCTATTAAGGAGGATTTCCACAGGCTGCACTATAGCTAGGGTGAGGAAATTCCTTATTTCCGCAGGCTGCACTATAGCCAGGGTGAGGAAATTCCTGGTTTCCATAGGCTGCACTATAGCTAGGGTGTGGAAATTCCTGTACGTGGGAAAAACGAGTGTCTTCTCGATGCTTCTAGAAGGAGAAGCTTCTATGGTGAGGTGGCCTCCGAATGGTTTGGATCTTACTCGCTTTCATGGTTTAGTGGGATCATCCTAACCTCCTCACCTTATCCTCTTCATCTTATAAAAGGAGAGGAGCTCTCATGGAGAAAGTTAGCTTTTGAGATTGGCTTTTTATTGAGTTTTGTAGCTTGGTAGAGGTTGTTTTGGCTTGAGATTGTTAACTTGGTTAGAGTGTCTTTGAGCTTTGCTTTGTCAAGATAGATTGTGAGTAGCTATTAGATCCATGGTCTCAAAATCCTTGGAGCAAGAAGTGTGTGGGAATAAAGGAGTTGTTGGAAGGAACCTTACGACATCAAGGCATCCGGTTGTAATCTCTCTTCCTATTATTTAATATAATACAGTGGCATGCTTCTTTCCCATAGAATTATCTTTATTTTGTTGCATAATTCCTTGATCATATGCATAGGTTGTAATTGAATATACTTTCACTACTTTCACTTTGGTTGGTTTGTGTCTCACTACAGGATTAGTATCACAAGAGCACCAGAGCGAAACAGGAACAACAAAGACATAAGGAAGTGACACTTAAAGGTATGTCTCTCATCTTTTGTTCGGTAGTAAATTCGATGATTAGAGCCTAGGGAAAGCGCCATGTCTTGTTGTGTTTTGTTCTAGATCTAGGTGGATCTAGGGAGATCAATTTATGCCCACATTTATCAATTTATCCTACAACACAGGGTGACATGGAAGCCTAAAATACTTCTACGTGTCACTCATTTTGGGTGATTTTGCACCAAGTTGGAACAACTAGATTTGGCCATGTGTCATGCTGACACAAGTTGATGATGTGGCAACACCATAGGCTACCACGTGTCATACAGATTTGGCATTTTGGCTGTCATTTTGGCCAATAAAAGAGTGCCACGTGGAACCCCTAGGAGATTCTACATGGCACCACCCAGGGGCCTCCACTTGGTAGGACCGTGCAATCTAGTGGCAGAGTTGATGTGGGGATTGTGCATCCGAGTTGACAGTGACTGGGATTCCGACGGGGAATCGGATATTTCCATGTATCCCAATCAAAGGAAGCCATGTGGAAGCTCATGAAATACCCAATGAGGGATAAATTCCGAGAGTTCAAAATTAAAATGGCCGACCACTGGACTAGCCGACGACCAATCGACTAACGAAATTGTTTGGCGGGAATTTAAAATGGGCGGATGGTTTGTTTCAAATCATATAATATAATGTATATACACAATGATTATAACCAATGAACAAAAGGGGTCGAGCGGAGGTTTGATCCTTGCACCTACCAAGAATCCAACACCTTAAATGTAGTTCCGTTACCAACGAGTGAACGATCCTACATTGGTACATCCGTTGGCATTAAGTTATTTAAGCCCGGTTTTAGAGCTTGGGCCTAGATCCGACTTGGCACAAATTTTGATACTTTGTAGACATTTATGACAAAGGTACACAACCTGAGACTAGTATGGAACCTTGACAGTCCATAATTTGCACACAGGCTCATTATTGGCATGATTTTCAATGCAGGTAGTACAACCCTGTGTGGGCACAAATTTCGAGGCAGAGGGCCCAAGAGGGGCCTGTAAGTCAAAATGACAAAATTTGACAAACGCATAGTCATTTCGAGTTTACAGTCAAAAGTTACAGAATGACGAGATAGACCTGCTGGTGCTTTGTATGCCAATATTTGACCAACACTTTGAGTGCCTTGGCATGAAGCCCAATGTAAGTTTCATGCATTTATTATTTTTGCCACTTTTTTAAAACTGCAAGAGGATGAATGTATGTTGTAGATTCTGGTGATCTTTGAGTGCTGCAACAGGGCAACAAGATATGAATTATTGCAGGAAATTCATTGTTTGAGCCTTACACGTAAACCGAGATGTTGCGGTAAGAGGCCATTTTGACACTTCGACAAAAAGTAGTCATGTTTACAACCAAAAGTCTTAGAATTACGAGACAAGTCTGATGATGATAGAATTTGCCTTATATAGTTGCCACTAGTGCACATTTGGGGGTATTTGCCTTAATGTTAATGGTGTAAAAATGTTGTAATTATCCACTGTTAAAGTGATGATGAGAGTGAGAGGCATTTTGTTCTATGCCTAAAACCTTGTAAGCCTTGTTGGAAACACTGTAATGGGTCTTGTAGCCAATGTTGAGTGAGAGGCATTGTTTTTACTAGGCCTGTTTTGGCAACATTGTAATGGGTATTGTAGCCATTGTTGAGTGAGAGGCATTGTTTTTCCTGGGCCTGTTTTGGCAATCATTGTAAACTTGTCCAAGAGTGTTTTAAAAAATTCTTTCCATGTATGGTATTGCTTTGAAATTTGCAAAATTTCTATCATGTATTATCAACTACAAATTTGGATTGATGCAATGTTGGCATCGACATCCTCATTCCAAAGTACAAAGGTGAAGGAGAAGAAGGGTGCGACCTTTTAGAGACATTTACTATGCAGATCAAGGAATCAACTACATATTTTCATTGATGCAAGTGTCGACATCGACATCCTCATTCTGAAGTACAAAGGTGAAGGAGAAGAAGGGTGCATATTTTTAGAGACATTTTTTTTATGCAGATCAGGGAATCAACTACAGATTTGCATTATTCCAAGTGTTGGCATCAACATCCTCATTCCGAGGTACAAAGGTGAAGGAGAAGAAGGGTGTGGAATTTTAGAAACATTTTTTTATGTAGATCAAGGAGCAGGGGAGTGCATCGTGGAGTGTAAGACTCTTCCTAGAAGCTGGTTGCATATATTCAAGTTTCCCTCTATACTTTTGGAGGAACAAAAGTGATTTTTATGGGGAGGTTTGATCGAGGAGGATCTCCATAGAAGGAATCATTACTTTGCACACCATGGAGAATATCATTAAAATACTAATTGATTGTAGGTGGCAAAGAATAATTAATACTCATGAATTCTTTATTTAAAATGTAAAAATGATTAATACTTTAAGTGAGTGATTTTCAATGTTTCATGGAAACCTGCATAGGAGACCTAGCTAAAGAAAATACAAGCAAATGTTATCAAGAAAAGGACGAGATATTCAATATGGAAGAATGATAAAATATCTTCACACTACTCCAATGAGATAATCAATAAATGAATACAATGAATGAGTGATATACACTCATATAGGAAAGAACATTCCATAATTAAGAAAAGTGAACTAGTAGTGATATTTTCTTAGGAAAACATGCATAAGTATAAAATAGAACTAGCTCTAGTTAACTACCGCTGAACTAGTGAGTCGAAAATATAATATTTCTGACACCCTCCTTGAACATCACTATGGAGTAATAAAAAATGAGTCCTGACAACTAGGCCATATTAGGTACTCATGTACAATGAAACTAATGAACATTGAATAAAATAATAAGGAAAGAGGGAAAACCACCTGTGAACAACCCCCCCCCTCAAAAGAGAATGCATCAAAAGAAGAAAAGGCAGTTGCTGTGCAACTATGTTCTTCACTCCAAGATGATCCCACAAAGTCTGAAACTTTAGTCCAATGAAGGTCTAAGTGAATATGTTTAAAGTCTGTTCATAGGAAGGACATAACTACATATCAATGTGTTAACATTGATATTTGCATCATCAAATTTTGGTCAAAATAACATATATGTCAAGGCACTATGGAAGTTATGGCATTTTTGCAGCATAATGGTTTTTATACAAAGGTATCACAAGATTTATCTTCATAAATGACAGAGGTTAAGAACATTATACAAACTATACCAGTTAGAACAAGGTTCAAAGGTGAAAACACTAAAAATAGAGAGTTCACAACGAAATACAATTCGTTGCGAAAATTCCTGTAACAAAGAGTTTGCAACAAATTTGTACGCAACGAACTCTCATTTTCATCATATCTTGAAATATACTAACTGAGTTTTTATGAATTTTTTTGTGGAGGAGAAACATAATGTCTTTGAATTGTTGACAAAAAATCATCTCGACCCAGTTTGTCTTTTGGGACAAAAGTCAAAATAAGAATCTACATGAAAGTTCGCAGCGCATCCTGCAGATGCGCTGCAAGCTCTAACAATTTGATAAATCCGAATAATGGGAGGGATGCCAATTGTCAGAAAGGGTTCAAATGGATTCCTAGGAGGTAGTTGGACACGAGGGACATGTTTTCTATCACCAGATCAAGCAACATGACCTGTTTCAAAAGGAATTTATCACAATAGACAAGATCCAAAAAAATAGGAGCTAGGTGGATTTTCTATTTCACCTTGTTGTAACAATTCCTAGAGAAAAGGGAATCCAATGCAACCACTTAGGATTCGACCTATTTAGAGTAGAAAGGAATGAAACTCTCTCTATATATAAGTTGTTTTGTTGATGAAAGGGTTCAGTTCATGATCCAAGAGAGGCTCATGAGAGCTTAAGAGAAAGTTTACCTATGTGTGTTTATATGTAGGCCTGAGGGCCTGTGATGTAACATTTTCTGCCATTAAAGATTCATGAGAGTGCTTTATCAGATTGTCTTATTTGTTTTCCATTTATTTTTCATTATCTTACTTGAATATAATGAATATTTTGAAGATCAAAGGCTGGCTGTGATTAATGGATTCATGAACAACAAAGGATCTGCTATAACTTGTCTATTAGTATATGTTTTGTTCAAGCTTTCTTTAATCTGTTTTTCAGAAAGGATATATGTATGATGGATGTTCTTCTTTTTGTCATATTCTCTATGCTTCTACCCATAATTATATAAACCTTTATCTGGTATACAATTTTATTTCTTTTGATATGTAGGATGTTTATGACTCCATGCCCAATGGTAGCCTACTGATTTGCAATTTGTTTCCCTTTATTTTCTCACAGAGGCTTGATGGTCTACCTGAACATAAAATTGATTTAATATTTTAGTTTTCTAGCATTCAAATGGGTATTGGGATTGTTCTTAAATCATTCTAAGAACAACTCCTAGTGCTAACACAATGATCATGTCATGTACTAGATCTCTGATGAAATGCATGTGGACCTCAATGTGTTTGTTTCACTTCCACTATACTGGATCTCTGCAAAATATCAGTGTACTCTGATTATCACACAATATGGCAGTCGGATAGTGAAACTAGATACCAAGATTGGTAAGCAAGGGCTGAAGCCAAATTCCTTGAATATCACAATTGACTACTCCTCTGTACTCGACCTCTACGAAAGATAAAGCAATGTCTAATTTCTTTTTACTTGACCAATAAATAGGGCTTGACCCCAAAGTGAGAGTGTACCTGGAAGTGGACTTGCGATTTGTGCCATCGCTAGCCCAATCTAAATCCCAAATAGTTAAGTGCCTCCTCCCAAATATTGTAAGGAAGAGACCTTGCATGCAACATGCAACTGGTCATCTCCTTGATAGATCCATTCTTCCTTTCAACAACTCCATTCTATTGTGGAGTGTATGGAATTGTATGCTGCAACTCGAGACCAACCTCATGACAAATATTCTGAACATCTTTGTTGATATACTCCCCCCCATTGTCTATATGGAGGATCTTGATACTCTTCCCGGTCTGAGTCTCTACTAGAGCTTTGAAGTCTTTGAGATGCTAAAAAACTTCTGACTTTTTCCTGAGAAAATTAACCCAAGTACAGCGTGAGTAATCATCAATAAATGTAAGGAGATACCTTGCTTTGCTGATGGACGGATGTGGAAATGGACCCATGAGATCACTGTGAACAAGATTGAAGGAATATGAGGCTTTCTTTGCCTTCCCCTTTTCAAACTTCTCTTCAATATGCTTTCCAAGAATGCAACCTTCACAAAAGTGAATGTCTGGCAAGCCTTTGATGATTCCTTGCTTGGAAAGTCGCTATATGTACCTAAATTTTAAATGACCAAATATATCATGCCATACTCTGCTACTATCATCAACATGTGTAAGTAGTAAAGAGGACTCATGGGTTTAAACTTAGTGAATTTGTACAACCTTGATTTGTGATCTACCTCACCAATTGCAATATTGGAATTGTCATGCATGTCAAGTACATAAACTGAATATGATGTAAATTCAATCTATTTACCTATTTGAGTGATCTGATAAACTGAGAGAAGATTTATAGAAAGATTTGGAACATGTAAAACATTCTCAAAACTGTCATTAGGGAGTTCTACTCTTCCCTCTCCTCCTACTACTACAAGAATATCATCCCCCATAAGAGTAGGGGGTATTGAGCATGAAGTCGAAGAAGTAAAAACTTCCTCTTTCACTATCATATGATGTGATGCACTAGAATCTATAATCCATGAATCAGATGGGGAATTAATTGCAACTAGAGCATGGTGATTATCTTTCTTAGGAGCATGATCTTCTTCCTTCTTCTTCTTGGCTCCTTTCAGGAGTGAAGTTTCCAAGGTTGTTCTTTTGAAGTACCTGTTCCATAAGATCTATTTGCTTCTTCATGCATGTGGATTATTAATGATTTGGTTTATTGCAATAAGTGGATTTTTTTCCCTTCTTCTTTTTCTTCTTCTTCTCTTTGGAAATTGAAGAGTCTTTGGAACCTGAAGAATCCTTGAAGGGTTTGGAATATCCCTCCTTATCTTTCTGTTTCTCCTTTCCTTTCTGTTTTGATTTTTGATTGGATGAACCTTTTCCATCTTGCATGGTGAGTGCATGTGATTTATATTCCTTAATTAGACCCATCTGAATGAGTTTTTCTTGCTCATGTGTGAGAGAATCACCGAATTGCTCCATGGTAGGCATATTCCACTTTGATCCCAAGAAATATCTGCCAGAATGGAAAGTGGAGACATAGAAAACATATTATGGTCCTAGCTTAGCCAAGATTGTTATAATAAGTCACTCCACTTGTTTAGAATTATCACAAGATTCCAAGCTCAATATCAAAGATTTAAACTTGGTAAAGAAATCATGTATATTATCAAAACTTTAAGGATCCAAGCTATTCAACTCTACCTCAAGCATATGACCTCTCATCTCATCCTGCTTTCCGAAGAGACCTTCCAAGGTGGTCCAAATATCGTATGGAGTCTTTCATGCAACAACATGAAACCATAAATCAGTTGAAATTAAATAAATAAGAAGTCTTGTGGCCTCATCCTTATGGTTCATCCATCCGGTCTTGTCAATTGTTTCTGTAGGTTCCGTTTCTCTCACCATCATCAAATTGTACAATCCTTTCCTTTTGAGTTGGAATTTGGACTTCGAATTCCATTCAAAATAATTGTACGGTGTGGGAATTATCACCAAATTTTACTGAATAATTTGTGTCGTATCCATCCCTCTTACTGGTTCTAAAAACCTTGAAAATTAACCCTCAATTTACAAGTGAAAATCCTAAGAAATCACTACAAAAAAGTAAATTTTGAAGGGTGTTGCATCCTGTCTGAAGGACACAATGCGACACCATCTCACCCTGTTGGAAGACTATAATGTGACATTGTCTCACCCTGAGTGAAGGCCACAAAGTGACACTTTCGCACTCTGTGTAAGGCTAAAGTGCGACACTGCCTGTGATACTCTGAATGTGGTAAGTTTGGCCTCAACTGTTGCACCTTTCGACATGGAGAGGGTGAGACACCGTTAGATACATGGATTATGCTCTCCGAAACTCCGATTTCCCTCTTCTCTAGCTTGTCTGGTTTTCTCCAAGAAATTCGTCTCTTAAACCTCCGCAGGAGACCTAGATAAAGAAAATACAAACAAAGCTTATCAAAGAAAAGGACGAGAGATTCAATATGGAAGAAGGAGAAAATATATTCACACTAATCTAATGAGATAATCAATAAATGAATACAATGAATGAACGATATACACTCATATAGGAAATAACATTCCATAATTAAGAAAACCGAACTAGTAGTGAGTTTTTCTTAGGAATGCATGCATAATAGTGATGGTCTAAAATAGAAAGTCTAAAGTAGAACTAGCTCCAATTAACTACCACTGAACTAGTGAGTTGAAAATAGAAATATTTCCAATAGTGAGAAACTCATATATTATTCATACAAATTGGAAAAATGATTAATTCTTGAAGTGAGTTTGAAAATCTCACGTATTGTTCATTTAATTGTAAAAATGGGAAATTAGTTTTGTGAGAGAATCCAACTCACAAATTAGTTTCCTAATTTTAAGGGGAAATTAGTTTCCTAGTTTTAAGGAGGAAGTTAAGGGTCTCACGAGTTGGTTTGGACTCTTCGTCACTTTACCACAAGTGGTTTCCTAGTCTCAAGGAGGAAGTTAAGGGTCTTCCAAGTTGGTGTAGATGCTTTCTCATTTTTTTCCTTGAGTGGTTATTAGATCCTAAATTTGTGGATATTGTCTCCTTGAATTATGGACCAAGGGAAACTATTTAAACCCCTTCATTAGGAGATATTTGAGGGAGCTCTTTTAGGAGAAAAACAAGCAATCATGTTTGTGGTTTACAAGCCTCATCATTGGGAGAGTTGATCCCCCCTCCATGGGAAGAATGTAGTCCTTTTGGTGTCTGAAGAAATGTCACTTATGTGAGAGCCTTAATGCTACACTGGGTTTCAACCCCGTAAGGAGCATGTGCCACATTTTGTGAGAAGATTTCAGCCCTTTCAAAGGAAGGATAATACAATGATTCATATTCCAAGCAGACCCAAAGACATGGCCAGGATGTCTTGGTGAAATCCATTATCAACTCGATGATCTCTTGTCTCATGATTTCTTATGCATGTTTTTATTTATCTATGCAATTATGTTTATTAAATGCATTAAGTAATGGATTATGAGACTAACAATTCATTCACCAAGTTAATATTCAATTTGGATTCAAGCCTTCATAAGTACTTCTTTCCACCTTTGATGCAATCAAGTTCAATAGATCCACAATTGTAAATCTGACCTTAATTAAGTGGCCTAGAACCAAATCAAGTTTAATATCAGTGTCACCCTGGTTTTAGATCAATGACATAACACATGTGTTCATGGGATATTGAAGATTACCTCTAATTTCAATATATATTGATAAATACCTCCCAAAATCCTTTTGTTGAACCTCCCTCCCAATATGTCTTTCCAATAAACGAAAACCCTATTTTTACTAGATATCCCCTATTTTTACCATATACCCCTTTATATACCCCCAAAATACCTATAAACCACCCCTTACCCCGCATCCCCCCGTCCCCCCTGCCCCAATGCCTACAATATAATGACTCTATTTTTCACAATTTTAAACCCCTTTTATGAATGAAAATGATAATATATTGGTAAACAAGGTGAAGCCCCCGTGATGCTAACTAAAACCACCACCCCGACAAGTTGGAAAATCCATCCAATTGAAGAAAGGCACATTTAAAGTAGCAGTTGGATGCCAATATAAGATGGAGACATTAAGAGTAGTGGCTAATGCCAATGTTAATCTTCAATAATGGCTAATTTTTAATTCTTAGAGGGAGTGTTAATTCTCCATTGTAATACTTCATAATGGTTGTTTCCTAACCGATTATGAGAACTCTTCCGTATATTGTGATTACATTAGTCTTCTTCTAGCTATTCTCTTAGAATGTATTTGATTAAACCAAACATTAATGGAATGAGATCCTTGTTCATAATGGTTGTTGTATTTCTCCTGCACCGTGACTATGTGTTTTATTGTTATTCTATAACTAGGTTGATTAATGGAACATCTATAAGCTAGATGTGTATGTTTTGGAGTTGATCATACACATAAACGTGTGTATGCAGATTACAATTTATGACAAAGATACATGTACATATGCAGTTTACGGTTAATGGAAAAGATACATGTGTGTATATATATTCTGAATACCATTTATGGTTGTGTTAACCCCATGTACCCTGTAGTCCAATAGTGGCATCATTTTGCTTACTACAATGCTAGGACCCTAAATGAGAGATATTTTTATAAAATATATTATATGGAAAAATCTGTGTATAAAATGTTAAATGGTTTACACTTTCTTATTTGCACGGATTGCATGACGTATATTGTATATCCTACATGGTCCCATGAGTCTGACAGCTTTCCCAGGTGAAAAAAATGAGTCTGATAACTTCGTTGCATTTATTTATGTTTACATATTTTGATTGCTCTTAGGTATAACAAATATGTTATCTTTAACATTTTAAGAAAAAAATATTTAAATTATGCTGACAAATATGTTATGATTATTATCATTAAGAAGTGTTGTATGGCAGCGTAGTCCCTACCATGCAAGAAAATTCGAAGCTATTCAAAATCTGTGCAACATAAAGAGATTTTATCCCTTGTTCTTTAAGTTCATTGCAGGATAATATAATGTTAAATGCTCCTCGTTAAATGCACATGCCATGCAAGCAAATTCGAATCTATGCAAAATCTGTGTAACATAAAGATATTTTATCCATTGTTCTCTAAGTTCATTGCAGGATAATATAACGTTAAATGCTCTTCGTTGTAATGCACTGGGTAAGTGAAACTGCATTTTCACACATTTTGTTGATGGCATTAGTCAATCCAAAGGCTAGATTTGGATGAGCCAATAAGCATACACTGAGGTAGAGGGTATACAATATACAGAAGCACACCAACAAGCATTCACCATTCAGCTCCTTTCAGTGGTTTTGATTAGAAAGCTCCATTCACAACAATTATCTAATTATCTAAACATCACATAATAAACCGATAATAGCCCATCACATAACAAACCGATAATGGTTCGATATTTGGAGACATCACAAATCCCTCGATAATGGGAGACACCACAACTCCCTAAAATGTAAATGGAGTAAGACTGACAGAACTTATGTTTTGTCAAATTCCATGCCTCCTTAATTAACACTGAAACTGGAAAAAGAGAAACTTGTTTGGTTACTGTTGACTTCAAAATATTTTACGTGAAGCCTTAATACCAAAGGAATATATGTGGAAATTGTCCATTGCATATTCTGTCGTACCCAAACATCCCTGCAGATGCAAGGAGATGAGGCAGTAGCCATGCCAGGCTTGAAATAGAATATCCCTTGCTTTTAGAATTATTGACCTAACAACTTAATTAAATGTACTAAGACTTGGATGGTTAACCTTTTACTTACATCTAAGAAAAATAAATTATTAACTAATTGAAAACAACTTTATTTTTTTTTAGTTTTTATAGTTCTTACACCAAGAACAATTTTATATATATATATATATATATGAGACTAATTATGCATAAATGATAATTATGAATAATAAATATTTTTCATATATCTTTTATATATACGTTTAAGATGCTCGTTAGAATAATCACATATATGATAGAATAATCACATGCATATACGAGTTTCCTCTACTTAGTGGGAGTATATACATTATATATATTCCAACACCGAATCCCAATGCTAAAACAGAGTTGAACATAACAGTTGTAAGGAGATGTATATATGCCAACATTGAATCCCAATGGTAAAACAAAGTTGAATATAACAGTCGTAAGGAGATGTATATATCAACCGAATTCCAATGCTAAAACAGAGTTGAACATAACAGTTGTAAAGAGATGTATATATCAAATGTAGTTGGGATCATAATGTGACATATATTACCTAAAAGTTTGACTTGAGATATTTGAGAATCAACAACATTGGGAGCAAAAACAAAGCAATAAATCCTTATTTATTGATATATTTTGTATATATTGTTGATATATATGCAATCAGTTGATATATATTGATATATTTTGCATATATTTTTATATATGTGCAATCAGTTGATGATAGTGCAGGGAAAGTGTACTTCCACATGCAAGTCAAATTATAATCTCGGTGAAATACTTCAAGATACTGCAACATATCCCTCAGCGTGTACAACATAATAGTTTTCATAAAAATCCTCTCGCCACCCATGACTGTGTATATGTCTGTGATGTGACGATATATAAAGCGCGCACAACATGATAGTTTTCATAAAAAACTTATCTTCACATGCGACTGTATATATATCTGTGATGTGACGACTTATAAATCCATTGAACAGGGAATTCGGTCAAAGACTCCCTCCCACCGATCAACTTCACGATGAGTCACAACCCATGTGTTAGTGGGGATCTGTGGGTCATTTTTGTTTCCTGGTGTTCAATTAATTTGCGTATACACTCAGGGGCGGTCACTGTGCCTCATCGCACCCTCTCATTAATAAAGTAATTGATATATCTATGATGGATAGACAATGAATATATGTAAAACCCACCAAATTGAAACTGCTTGCCATCCATAGAAACATATTTTAACAATAAATGTAGCTTCCATTATGATAGAAGATAACCCGTGCACTGAGGTTTGCAAAATTGTCTCCTACATTTTGTGGATTTTGTATCTTCACTTTTGCTTTAGTTTTCCCAAAATCCAAGAAATGGAACCTTGTCATTAATTTCTCATTGACTATGTAGTTATTGATATATCTATGACGGATAAACAATGAATATATTGACAAGCCTGCCAAATTGTTGTTGACAGATCAAACCAATGCATGAGTAGCTGCCAACAAAGAACTAATTCACTGACAAAGCAGTGGCTAATGGTTTTAATTCACTGACCCATGATTTAGCATTTACTATTGGCATTCACTCAACTGATCTAGTAGCGACATTGAATCCACAGCTAGATGTCTTCCTTGGCCAAGTGGCTAGCCATTTCTAACATCCGTTCTGGGAATAAATCTAGGCCTTTCTTTCAGGACCTGGTATTACCTGAGCTAGCTTTGCTAAGGCGGGGAAGAAATATAGTTCACTTACCTGACACGGTTATCCCAGGTGAAAATTAGAGGGGGCCCTTCAAATGTTTTTGCACTGTATAAGCTAAGGGGGGAAAGTCGTTTCCGGCATAGATGCTTCCCTTTCCCTGGCTGGTCAATCTGCTCTGAAACAGGGGAGCTATAATCAGCTATCAGCAAAGACTCATCATGGCACGACAACGAAAGAAGGCCGTTAAAAAAAGTAGTTGATTGCAATTTGCGGCAAGACAAGATTCTGTGCGGTAAATCCGGATGCCGGACTATGTTTCTACATACAGGTAAAGATAACATAAGTGTTGAATGAACCTCTTTAACACCAGACACTTCTCATTCTGTTAGCTTTAAAAACACACGAACGCTAGGTCGTTGCATCGATGTGCAAGTGGAATGTCGTATTTAGCCATCATTAATCACCTCACCTGGTCCAGGAGGGAAGGCGGTTTCTGAGAGAAGAGTTCACGTGCACAGGACCAACCTCAATTTTCCATATTGCGGGAACTCAAGCAAGGCCCCTCGGTATTCAAGTTCTTGTTCCCCACCTCTATATATTCAAAATCGTTGCAGGTTAATGCTCGTTACTGGGTCTTCCCAGCAGAGAAAGATGATTAGGTTTGGGATATTGTTATTTGTTCTATTCTTAGCAATGACATAAATAACAGCAACGAGCAGAAAATACACAGAGGCGCTAGACTATTCTTCCCCTGGAAATAGCAATCATGACTATAAAGATGCCCTCTCAAAGAGCATTCTCTTCTTCGAGGGATAGGGATCGATAATTCTTCCACCTAATCAGATATTGACATGGAGGAAAAATTCAACGCTCAAAGACGGATCTGATCAGAATGTATGTATTATTTCTAAGCACACAAAAGTAACTGCTTCATCTTTTCATCTAAACCCACCATTGAGCTTCAAACCGAACTAATAACTCCAGTGAATGCAGGTTGATTTGGTTGGAGGACATTATGACGCGGGTGATAACATAATATTTGGGTTTCCAATGGCTTTTACTACTACAATGTTAGCCTGGAGCACGCTGGAGTTCGACGATTTAATGAGTGAGGAGCTTGAAAATTCCAAATTTGTGATTTGTTGGGCTACCGATTATCTCCTAAAAGCTACTGCTCAGCGGGACAAAATATTCGTGTAGGTATGACCGAATGAAAAGTATACTCTGCCTCATTAAACCCAAACATTCATAAAGATCTAACCCGAATAAATGGATAGTGAATTTTACCACGCCTACTAACCCGTTCTGTTTGTCCTGCATAGCTCTTTGACTTTGCAAACAAATATAGGGGAGCTTATAGTGACAGCCTCCAGTCAGGAGTTTTCCTAATGATCTCAACTACATGGGATATGGGTGTTGGATAAGGCAAGGAAAAAGACGACGCAACTGATGGGACTCGGATCTGCCCTTCGAACTTGAACTTGATATCGATCTGCATCTTTGTTTGTTTCTAGATGTTAAAGTAAGTGATTAAGTTGTTGATTATGTTCTAGATGTTCTAGACTCTCCACCTCCCTCCTCGATAGTATCAACGAATGAATTCGAAATTGATTTCGGATATGAGCGTTGCGTAGCTCCTACCAGTCTCAGTGGCAGAGTATTTAGGCACAAAAATGAGTTTATACCGTAGTGAAGGTAAAGGAGGATCCCAAATTGCATGAGCAATGAGTCTTACATGTAAGGGATCACGTACCCATGCTCATACTACTACAATTACTGGATTGAAATAAACAACATCAACGACGTCTTTAGGAAGTAATAAGTTAATATTAGCTACCTTATATTAGAGAGCCAACACCTCGCCAACACCTCGGCCAACGTACCTTATAGTAGTAAAGTAACCAACACCGAAGAAGTAAGTAAGTAAGGGTCGAAGCGCCTGTGGAAGGAAGGAGCTTATGTAACGTGGGGGCATGCCTGTCTGGGTGTTTGGGGGCCTGTGTGTGCATGCATGCAGAAGGAAGAGCACGTGGTGGATACCATGCACAAGGAAGAGCAGGTGATGGTCACGCTGGCCATATTTATCGGACATTGAAATTTGGGCGCAGTAGGAGCAAGCGGAATTTGGGCCGTGAAATTTGGGTTTTGGTGTAGTAGAAGCATTAATGCTAAGTGTTAATTCAGTGAACTTAGGTTACGAAACAATGAACTAAGGTTATGAAACAATGAATAAACTTAGCTTACGA
>JZKD02S2320369.1:9156-22752 GCA_000966675.3 Picea glauca
CAAAGAAGGATATTTTCATAGACATAGATCTTGTACTTACATGGCATGCTAGAAGAGAGGAAAAAGATAAACATGGTAAGTTTGACAACTTATGGTATGGTCCTTTCAAAGTAGTCAGGGTCATGAACAGCAATACCTTTCTCTTACATAATTTGGATGATAGTGATATTTTAAGAGGCCTAGTAAATGGGAGATTCCTCAAACATTATTTCTTTTAACATTAGTCAAAAAGTTCAGATTGTATAGTAGGATTTACGTTTTGAACTCAAATAAAAACTCCATATACCCAATGGAATTGTTTCTTTACAGTTTGTGTTTTTAAATAAAGGATGACAGAATAGGGAAATAAAGAGAATCATATGGATATAAAGGAATTGGTCATCAATTCTTAAAGCTTCATAATTAAAATTTTCCCCCAGAAGGAGCCAACATTAGTCCCTAACCTTGTTTCTTATTGAGTGGGTGTCCCTAGTCCCTATCCTACCCTTTGTTCATGATCTTTTTTCAAAACTTTGTTTTTACCTCTTGGCTTGGAAGATTATTTTTCAATCTTTATTGTACTTTTTAAATGATTTTTTATTTTTTTAAATATTAGGATTTTATATGATAAATTTTGTCACATCACTTGTCATTTCATTAATTGAATTTTCAAATTCTACCAAGTCAAAAAGGGAGCTGCAAGAACAACGCTATTCCTGCAGCATCGAGAATAATAATTGTTTTTCATATGCCAAGATGCCAAGATCATTTCCTATCATTTTAAATCATGATTAGAGGATTTGTATACCTCTTTATGATATATTTTGGTTGGCTATTTCTATGATAACAAATATATATGAAGGATTGAGTTGTACTCACCATCTTTGCATGAAATCAACACATCCGATTATCATGAGTGAAATCATCACCTTCTTATTTTAGTATGCATGTTATTTTATGCAGGGGTTGTAGGTAAAGACATGACTTCTAGATTTTAACATCTCTCGACAATTGAATATTCAACCATAGATCTTATCAAAATTGTTTACAAGATCATATCATCGACATGGCACCCAAAAAGAGTGGCCAAATAATGAGACTGGAGCCTAAAGGAGCATAATTGCTCAAAGCATTCCCTCAAATGGCGCAAAAACTCAAGGATGTTGGTTGGTTCAAATTTTTCTCAACGTTCCAGGGGCATAATGAACATATCTCGATGAGGTTTGCAAAAAAATTTGATAGCTTCGAATATGTGGTTTGAAAACTTCTAATGCATGTGATAGATCATTCTATTATTGTAACGACCCTAGTCGTTACGACTATATGCGACGCAAGAAAGTGAAATTTGTTTTTTTTTAAGCAGGAAGGAAATCAACAACCACAACTAATCAACACAACTTTATGACGAACATAATGCATGCAGATCAGGCAA
Source organism: Picea glauca (assembly GCA_000966675.3). Lineage (NCBI taxonomy): Eukaryota > Viridiplantae > Streptophyta > Pinopsida > Pinales > Pinaceae > Picea > Picea glauca. The sequence continues at coordinate 10,568 of JZKD02S2320369.1, forward strand.
CAAATAAGAACGACTCAACATAATAGCACATCATGGAACTAGACGAAACATGCACTAATAAATAGACAAATAAAATGGATACCTGCTCGAGACAAGAAAGACAACGCCTACAAGATAAAGGACAACATCAACAAACCCGACACAACGACTTCGATGACTAATAACTAGAAACCTCTACCATGTCCAAAACCAAATGTGTTAAGGCATTACAAAATGAGTACCAACATCAATTACAATGAACAATACGCCGACATCGGGAAGCACAAGACTCCAACCAGGTTATCATTCACATATATTTATTAGGGAGAACATTGATCCCCTCATCATAATTCATGTCATCACAAGGTGATAGGCATGACAGTAACGCTGGCACAACATAACCTATCTAGACCAATAACTCAAGAAAAATCCAACGCATTAGGAGACCAAATTAACTGTCAAAATACATGAAGACTAACCCAAGCAACCAATCGACAAGTCAACAAGACAAAAGATAAAACAGACTACTATAACAATCATACATCACATCAAATTCTTGGTGCAACAAATTCTATTGCAATCATACATTAATTAAAGGACGATATTAGCCATCAATGAATATTCCCTCGAGAATCGATTCTATAATAAGATTTTATTATTTAATTAAGATTTTATTAACATAAAGGTCTCACTACTTTTGTCATTCACTAACATGTAATTCCTTGTATAAGCCTAAGTTAAATCTTTCAACCCTATCATTACCCTTCGTGAACATGCATGCCTCAGATCAAGATAATTGACATATCCACATTGTTGTCTATCAATAAATCTATGTTTAACAATGATAGAGCAGTCTAACTATAAAATCTCTCTCTATTAATATATGGTTGTATATAATTTATCTTGTTTTCTATAAATCAACAATGCTATCTAATAAAATCGCTATTAATAAATTTGTCTAATAAAATCAACAATGGTGTCTAATAAATCACTATCAACAATGTTGTCTAATAAAATTGTTATCCACAATGTTGTGTAATAAAATAAACAATGGCTATCTAATAAATGAATGTTGTCATTATATATTATCAATAAGATCCATAACTATATGATCCATATGATCCATACATATAATTGGGTAATTAACAATATGGATGAAATTACTGTGAATAACATTGCTCAGTGAATAACATTTACAGTGTGAATGAATATTGTTGTGGATATCATTTACTCTATAAATAACAATACGGATAAATTTTGTTGTGAGTAACATCATTGTGTGAATAGAATTTACTGTGTGGATAAATAGCATTGACATCCACCACATACCACACAACAGTTACCAACACCACAATTACACAGTCACCAAAAACACAACTATTCACAGCCATAAAATGCAACTACTACATGGTCACCTTGCATCCACAAATGATATTTAAATTCATTGTTATTCAATGTATAAACTTGTTTTCATTCAAGTGTATAAACTCACTTTCATTCAATGTATAAACTCAATGCCATTCAAATGTATAATTTCATTGTATATATATCTTTGTGTATATTAAATTCGCAGTATATATATCCCTGTGTATATTAAATTGTTGTCACTAAATTGCTAGAATTATATGTTTGTCACACATTTGTATAAAAAGAATGTCAATAAAACGTTGTCTATCAATCAAAAAGGGGATTTAGTGGCATTCAAATGTTTTCTATATAGGGATTCACTGCCATTAACAATGTTTTCTAAAAAGGGATTCAGTGCCATTAAAGACATAGGTATCAACAATGAAATTCGTGGGTAAATATATCATTGTGTACTAAAATTCATAGATGAGATATCGCTCTATATATGCCATGAAAATCATAGTGTGAATGTTGTGTAATGTGCCACATAAGTCTTAGTGTGATTGTTGTGTAATGTGCCACGAAAATCTTATTGTGATTGTTGTGTAATGTGCCATGGAAATCTTAGTGTGATTGTTTTGTAATATGCCAAGAAAATCATGGTGTAACTATTGTGTAAAGGCTGGGTAATTCGCCCAGAATTTAGTGGTGTGAAGGTTGAGTAAACACTCCAAGAAAACTCAGAGATAATCAGTCAAAACAAAACGCATAAGTAATCAATCCAAAAAGAGGAGATTTGGCCTTCCAAACACAGAGGTTATCATTCACAATGCAGAGCTTTATCAATCCAAAATGTGGATACTTGGTATTCAAAACTCAGAGGTTTATCAAAGTTTAAGCAATAAAAAACGTATAGAAAATCATAGTTTTAATAAATCAAGACGCGAAGATACTCATTCACAAGGAAGGCACAGAGATTAGAGATTAATCATAAGAGAAAAACACTAAGATATGAAAGGGATATACAACTGGGAAAAAATTACCCTTCACTTCTTATCCATGCATAGGAAAGCAGGGCATTTCAATCTATAAGTATTTAAACACCAGATTGACGATCATCGATTCGGGTCCTGGCTGACTACTCAGGCACAAACTAATAACTAAAGGGATAAGGGTTGGAAGATAAAAACACAAACTATATCCATATCTTCTTTGTGGAGAAACAAATAATGAAATAAAAGTGTGATCAAGGAAATAAGAAAATGCAGGCAGGAGATATAAGAACACAGGAAAGGTTTTAAGTCTGTGGCTCATCTAGCCATGTGCAAAGAGACAATAACTCATAAATAAGGGATATAGTGGATAGAAAGTATTATTACTGAATAAATCAAGCGACAAGGGGATTTCCATTACTCTAGGAATTAATGTGCAAGAAAGCTCATGGAAATACAATCTACAAATGAGTACTGAAAATAAAGATGTGAATTAAATTTCATTGCAAGTAACAACTTTAACAGACGTAACTTAGACAAAAGTGAATGCTCTAAAGATGATTCCTCGCGTGCACTCCGTCCAACTCTTGCTTTCCAATCGATGTAACATCACCGGTACCTCCCAGCCAACGCTAGGGGTACTCTTCTTCTGCCTGAGCCCCCCAGACCACAAAGGAGCCACACACACAATACTAGATAATGCTAGCACCTGACTCTCCTCGCAAGGTCAAGATACCACTCGTTAGCCGAGCTGGGTATCCCAACTCCCATAAGAGAAAGTTCAGTCAAGGTAAAATTTCAGCAACGTAACGTTACGCAAAAATATGAGATCCATACTCCTCCTCCTCCCTCCTTTTCATAGAGTTTTCAAGTAATTATTTTTCCAAATTCTCAATAAATTTCTATTTCATTTAATTAATTTCGAAAATCCTCCCCCGTACGCATGTCGCCTGATCACTTAGTTGCACTAGAAAATCAATTTTATTAAGTAATTAAATACTCTTATTTCTCTCATCCACCTAAGAGAATTCCTAAAAAATCTCCTCGGTGTCCCAAAATTCCCTTACACTTATGAAATTACTTATGCCTTACTTAATTCCTAGTTGAGCTCATAATTAGAGAGTTCCAAGGGAAATATTCCTTACTAAGTTAGACATTCAACTTTTTCTTTACGTTTCTCGTTTTCTCTAAGTTTCCCTTTTTCTTTAAGTTTCCCATTTCTTTTAAGTTTCCCCCTTTTTCCTTTTTAACTAAAAATCAATTTAGCAAGTGTAAATAAAACAACCATTTAACCTTTTCCTTTTTAATTAAAAATTAATTTAGCAAGTGTAGATAAAAACAATCATTTACCCTCTTTTATTTTTAACTAAAAAATAAAATAGAAAATGTAGATAAAAACAACCATTACCCTTTTTTTTTAAATTTAATCCTCCATTATAATTTTGACTTTAATAAATAAGTTTGAATTTCTTACCTCCCTTCTAGTTACATGTTTATTTATTAATTTTTTATTTTTACCACATGTTCTACTTAGACCTGGGTTTTAATTTCACTAGGTTGGGTGACATTTTTTTTATTAGGAAAAATTGTTTTTAAACCTTACTCATCACATTATTCATTTTAAGGTCGTCTAGTTCCTAAGGAGGCATAGTTTTCTAAGCCCTAGATTTATTTACTAACTAGTCAAAATCGTGACGTGCCCTTCAAGACACACTATGTGCTCCAAGGATGCCACTCACCTCTTTCATTTTCCCTTGCACGACGTGCCCTTTATAACAGACTACGTGATCCAAGGGTGCTACTCATCTCTTTCTATTTTCTTTTGCGACCTACCTTCAAGACGCACTACGTGCTCCAAGGGTGCCACTTGCCTCTTGACTGAATTTGGTAGATGTCAAACCCCTGGAATCAATACTTCACCAGGTGATCTTGTGGGAGACTAAGGGACTCTAAGGAATAAGGACCCTACCTTATTGCATGCCCCTTAGAGTCATCATGAGTGACATTCACAGTCTTCCCTCATGACATCACGGGTCTTCTCGAACTAGGTAATCATTATCCTATAGTTCGAGCCATGACAGGAGTGCTAGTAGGTTGTGGCAGGGCTGCTGCCACACCTCTCCCTCAATGTATCTGGTTTTCCTGTGTGAGCCCTCTACTCCACATGTAAGTCTGGTCGACAAGCTATCACTATCCTACATCCATCAACGAATCATGTCAAAAATAATAATCAATCATCATAACATCCAATCATATGTACATATGTTGTAAGGTCCTCCCCAACATAACCTAAAATTGAATAAATTTAAACATAGAATTTCTTTCGATGTATAAGCAATTTCATTATTTAACATATAACCATATTCAGTAGCATGATGAAAATGACATAATACAACATAATAATATTTACGAGCAGATTATAATCAATTGCATAACTCAACAGATTACTGAAAAAAACATACCTCTAACTAATGCTACTGCTGCCAACTCTGTCGTCCCCAACTTTGCTTGATGCACTGCCCAAAACAATCTAACCACCCAACCAACTAGGAAGAGAGCCTCTCTGGATCCCTAGCTCTATGATTTTGTAAGGATTCCTAGCCCCTGAGCCCAAAACTCCAAGCAACCGATGCTCCCCTATAACAGTCCACCAAACTCCAAACCATAAAAATACATTCCCGAATATCAAAACAATACAGTCCCTAATATAAAAAAAATGTTTCCTTCCCCCAAAATAAAAAAAATTCCCTTCTCTCCAATGCCTCTTCCCCCTCATATCCTTCTTCCATTCACCGCCTCCTCTCTTCATTCAATGCCAACCATTCCTCAATGCGTTAAGTTTTCTATTAAATAAATTAAAATTTATTAAACTTTAATTCGTTACCCAAACATTAAATGAGTTAATTACTTAATTAATCAATATACATTAAACAAATAAATAATTAATTAATATTATCAATAAATAATCATTATTTAACTGATATACATTAGGACATTTAATTATTTAATTAATTAAACTTAATAAACCCTAAACAATTATTTAACTAGGGTTGTTGCATACACCCACCCTTCAGGAAACTTCATCTAGAAGTTTAAAGTATTTTGTGATAGAAGGGAAAAGATACATGGTTCACACATTCATAACAATTAACTAACATTATTAGAAAGTAAGCGAAGAAAAATCATACATACTAGTATACATGTGCAAGAAATGCATGTGTAGCTAGTACATACAAGTCTCGTGCATGTACTAATAACAATAACTATCATCTCTATAACAATTTCCATATGCATCCAATTCATTCAACATGACTATTGATTTTATAAAAGACAATAAACCAATTGCATGTTTGCGAAATCCTTTAATTACAATTATCTAGCTCAACAATGTTATTTAGACAATTGTAGTTTAGTTATGTAATTATAAATATTCATATATACCCATTTTCTTTTCAGAAGAAAAAAAACAATAAATTCCACCATAAGAAAAATCTCCATACACTCTCAATTGTTTCTACTCATCCTTCCTCCCTAACTCACTTCCATATTCATCCCTATCCTTCCACTACTAGACTATCTTGGAGCGTCAACTATATTGACCTAACTCGAAATACAACCCATAAGCGGAAGTGTCACTATCATGACCAAGCTTCCCCAGCAGGCAACTGACAGTCATCATCACATGTCTAGGGAAGCGTGAGCTAACACCGTCCTCCCATGACTTTAGGTTTTGGAGGATACATGGTGGGAAATGCCTTCACCCCTCCTAATCATGACTAGGGTCCACACCCTACAATGGAATGTACAGTGGCATTGTGTTGCCAGGAGTTTTGTCATCATCTATTTAGTTTTGGGAAATCTCACCACCTGAAATCCTGCATTAGTCCAGATATCATAGAAATGCATCCAAACCAATATAATTTCACATACAAATATTCATACCATATTGTTTCTCCGCCTATGGTCATGACATCCACTTTCACCATCATTATCCCTTGGCTATTTCATAGCCCATAACCTGCAGATTAGTTTGTAACACAAACTCATACATATCTATGCATTATTATCATGTAATTACATACAACTATAATCTCAACTCGGTATCCCCGTATCAACAAATTTAACATCAAAGTTTTCAAGTTAGAATAGATCTCATAATATCCCATAATTTAATTAATGTTACCCATTCATAGAATTATCATTTACATAATAGTTTGCATCATTTGCAACATCATTCAAATAACATTTAAAACCTCATAGGATTCTCATTCATACAATATATCGCATCATATCCATCATCATCAATAACATTTAAACATTAGTAGAATTTAGATTCACCTAGTAGATTGCATCATATCCATCATCATCAATAACATTTAAACATTCATAAAGGTTCATACGTCTTAAAAGTTCAAGTRTATTATTTAATAGTTTCACTTSTGAATAGAAAATAAAGGTGTGTAGGCCTTAGGTAATCCTAGCTGTCTAAGTCAAAAAGTGGTGTTACATACACCCAACCTTCGAGAAACATATTCTCGAGGTGGTAAAAAAAGTGAGGGATAATCTCGTCGTCGTGTCTCAGCATCCTCCCAAGTAGCATATCCTAGACTATACTTTTCCCACTAGACCTTAACTTGGTCTACTAGATGGTTCCCGAGTTGTCAGACTCTACGGTCCAATATGCATAACGGTTCTACTATGAGATTTCCCACGTCCACTACCTACAATTCTTTCCAATTTAGTTTATGTGATTCATCAGAAACATAATGACGTAGAACATATACATAAAAAGCCTTATGAGTTTTATGCAAGTGGGGTGGCAGTACGAGACGATAGGAAGTGGGTCCAATTTTCTCTTGGATTCAGAACGGTTCTATAAATCGAGGTGAAAACTTTATCCCCTTCCCGAATTGTATGGTACTCTTATTAGCCCTGATATGAATGAAAGCCTGATCTCCCACTTTATAACTTCGATCAATCCTGTGTGCATCCGCATAACTTTTTTGTCTATCATGATCTTCCTTTAGTCTCCACCTAATCTAAATCACCTATTCCTCCATCCCTTGAATCAATTCTAGCCCAACTATTACTCAGTCTTCTAATCTATCCCAACTCAATGACGTTCTTCATGGACTTCCATATAGAGCTTCATAGGGTGGCATTCCAATGGAGCTATGAAAACTGTTATTGTAGGTGAACTCCACCAAAGGTAGGTACTTCTCCCTATGGGTTGGATTATCCATGATGTACATCTTAAGCATGTCTTCCATAACCTGATTTACTCTTTCAGTTCGCCCATATGTTTCAGGGTGATAAGATGTACTTAAGTTCAACTGAGTCCACAACACTGACTACAAACTTCTCCAAAACCTAGAAGTGAATATGAAGTCCCTATCTGAAATGATCTTCTTAGGTATCTCATGCAAACAGATGACCTCACTTACAAACACATGTGCCACATCAGTGACATCATAAGTGTCTCTAACTAGAATAAAATGAGCACTCTTGGTTAACTTATCAACTATCACAAGAATGGCATTATGTCTTTGAGATGTGAGCGACAACCCCACGACAAAATCCATAAATATGATTTCCCATTTGGACATAGTAAAATCATGTGGTTGTAGGAGGCCTGTCGGGTGGTGGTGGTCGACTTTCACTTGTTGACACTCTAGGCACTTGGCGATGATATGGACTACATCGTGCTTCATGCCTACCTAGAAGAAGAGCTTCCTCATGTCTGTGTACATATTTTTCACACATAGATGCACACAATAAAGTTCTCTATGGGCTTCCTTCAGTATGATTCTTCAAATATCCCCACCTTCGGGGACATACATCCTTCCTCAATAACTTAATAGTCTATCTACTTCTAGACTATTTCCCTCATACTTTGGATCTAATTGCCTCCCACTCTGGAGGTTTGAAGTAACCTTTAAATACCAAATGTGTTCTTGGATTTTCATCAACACACGTTCCCTTAGATTTACCTTTAAGGGTACCAAGGAGAAGACACGTGGTCTCCTACTCAAGGCATCTGCGACCACATTTTCCTTTCCCTTGATGTATGAAATACCAAAATTGTACTCACTCATAAATTCACTCCATCGCCTTTCCCTGGAATTTAGATCTCTTTGAGTGAAGAGATGTTTTAAACTTTGATGGTCCATTTTGAACTCAAAGTTTCACCCCACAAGATAGTGCCTCCAAAGTTTTAGAGCTAGCATTACAATTGCCAACTCTAAATCATGAGTAGTGTAAATCTCTTTGTGTTTCTTCAACTTCCTTGACGCATAAGATATCACTCCTCCATCCTACATTATCATGGCTCCCAACCCTTGCTTTGAGGCATCCATGTAGACTGTGAAGTCCTTTTCCATATATGGCACTCGTAGAATCAATGCACTAGTTAGTAATCTCTTAATCTCAATGATATTACTATCACATTCTTCTGTGCAGTCATACCTAACCCCCTTGCGCTGCAAAGTGGCAATGGGTTTCGATATTTTAGAGAACCCCTCCACAAATCTCCGATAATAAATTGCTAGCCCCATAAAGCTTCTTATGTCATGGGCATTTTTTGGCATTGGCCATTCCATAATGTCCTTTACCTTTTCTGGCTCCACAGAGATTCCTTCACCGGAAATGATATGACCTAAATAGTGGATTTCTTTCTGGAAGAAGGAACACTTCGAMAACTTCCCATACAATTTGTTCTCTCTAAGGWAGGACAACACCACTCACAAGTGTTCCTCAYGTTYTCTTTCATTCTTGGAATAGATGATGATGTCATCTARAAATACTTTTACAAAAYGTTCTAAGTACTTTCGAAATACTCYGTTCATAAGGCTCATGAATACTACTGATGCATTGGTCAATCCGAATGGTACTAMTATGAACTCATAATGTCCAAACCGAGTTTGAAAGGAAGTTTTAGGAATATTGCCTTCCTTAATCCTTAACTGGTGATACCCTGATAACAAATCAATTTTTGAGAATACCATTGCTCCTTTCATATGATCAAAGAGGTCATCTATTCGTAGCATTGGGTACCTATTTTTCACTGTAGAATGGTTCAAGTCCCTGTAATCTATGCACAGTTGTAAGGAACCATCCTTCTTCTTCACAAAAATTACCGGTGCACCCCAAGGTGACACACTAGGTCTTATTAGTCCTAAGTCGAGTAGCTCTTTCAACTGCATCTATAGCTCACAAAGTTTTGGTGTTGTCATATGATACAGAGTCTTTGAAATTGGTTCTGCACTAGGTTTTAGCTCAATAGTAAAATTGAGCTCCCTCTCAGGAGGTAACCCTGGCAACTCGTTTGGAAAAACATCTTTAAACTCTGACAATACTGGGTACTGATCTAAGGAGAGTCCTTTCCTTTCACTCACTACTTCCACTACATACAGTCAACACCCTTGCCTCATGCACCACTTAACCTTCATATTTGAGATAAAGCATAGAGACACCTGTCTCCGTACACTGTGGATCTCTACTAGTTTTGCTTCATCATCAACACAAAGCACTCTTTTTGCAAAATAATCAACCAAAGATCGATGAGCTTCTAACCAATCCATTCCAATGATTATGTCATACGTCCCGAGAGTAGTGACGTATACTTTCAACCTGGTAGTACACACTCCCAGGTCTACTATACAATTATCGATGCTAGGTCCTACCACTTGTTTTTCTCCCGAAGCCATCTCAACTTGTTTAAAGTCATCGTGCTCATAGGTTGCCATCCCACTCTTTTCTATTGAAGATGGTGATATGAAACTATCTGTAGCTCCAGAATCAAATAAATTCTTAACATTGATATGATTTAGCATACTTGATGACTCCACCACCGTGGATTTATGTTCTACTTGGCGATTATTAACTGCTGTGTAAATCTGGTGACTTCCACTTGCTCTTCCCATCGGGGCCTTTCCTTCTCTATGCACAAATCCTGATTGTAACTCTGGGAAGTCACGCTAGTAATGGGGTTCTCCACATCCCCAATAGGTAACATGAGATTGAACTTGTGCATTTTTCTGTGACTATCTCTAAAATGAGTTCCTTCCCCTGGAACCCCTACCCCTACTAGTTGCTCCCTGAGATGGCCGTGGACTCGCCTGCTTCATTGGTGATGAATGGGATGTTGCACTTGCTTCCATTGAAATCCTTGTGACTACTGTCCTTGGTGCGACTCTATTACCATATAGAGGTCTCCTTGAGCTCCCTCCCTTTGGAAATGTCCTAGGGGCCTTCCCCATGAATCCAAGATGATGCGAAAAGGTCGGTCTCGTAACTCCAGTTAAGTTCATGTGTTCCTCCGCATAACGCATATTTTCCACAGCTTTTTCTACTGAAGATGGTTTCCACATCTGCACCATAGCCCTTATCTTAGGGTTTAACCCATAGACAAAGTGTTTTGTTTGTCATTGGTCAGTATCCATGTATGAAACATATTTGACCAATTCCATAAACCTTATCTCATATTATTCTACAGTTTTGTTTCCTTGTACTAGAGCATGAACTGCTCCCACCTGTTCTTCCTCATAGTAAGCTAGTAGATATTTCCTTTGGAACCTCTCCGCGAAAAGTTCCCAAGATATGGTGTCTGGGATAAGATGCAGTTGCCTTTCCAGGTCGCCCCACCAGTTCAAGGCACTGTCTCTTAACTGAAAAATCGCTATCTTCGCCTTTGAAGTGGACACATAGTCTCTTAAGGAAAAACACCTTGTCATGCCTTCCAACCATGCTTCTGCACGTTCACTAGCATGACCCCCGACAAACTCTAGAGGTTTGATCTTCTGTAGTTCGCTAGTGATGTCTTCGGGTGGAGGTCCTCCCCTTGAATCCCTTGATGCTTCTGGATTACCCATTCCAGATGGTGGGGGCTCCACTTCGATCCATGTTGGTTGACGCCCCTTTAAAGTCTCATTTATGGCCTCCAAAGAGCACAGTATTCGAACCAATTCAGGCAATGGTGGTGGTGGCGCGGGTGGTCCCTGTGACGATGCTCCTCTGCCTCAATTTCCTCGAGTCCTAACCATCCTATATAATTTAATCTACATCAACCAAAGTTGTGAGGTTGATTTTAAGGGCATTTCACATTTGCTCAACTTAAACTAGAAAACAGGGTTAGGCGTAAGTTTTTTTTTACTTGTCTGTAAACAAACGTTACTCTCTTTAGGGGAGGTGGCTAGGTTAGGGTTAAAGCATCTAAGCTTGATATCTTCTCCTAAGAAACTATTGAATCTCTCTCCTAGTAGCTATGATAGCATCACACCATACTTGTCAATTCCTCCAACTTACTTTTTTAGTGCGCATGGAGCCCCCTCTCGCTTACACTAGTCTAAATCTTTAAAAAAAATTCGCTTAAAACTAATTAATTTGATCTTGTACATAATTAATCATTAAATATGTACTTAATTATTAACTTATTTACTCACTATAATTAATTAATCAGTCTAATTAATTAATCACTAAAATCATTAGTTGAAATAAAATTTAAAATTTAAAATCAAACACATTTTAGACTTTACTCTAAAATAAAATAAAAAATTAATTTTAAATAATTAAAATAATTAACTTTACACTAAATAAAAACAATTAATTATTTTAAAAATAATTAATTAACTTTACACTAAATTAAAAACAATTAACTATTTTAAAAATAATTAATTAACTTCACACTAAATGAAAAACCATTAATTATTTAAAAAAAAACAATTAATTAACTGCACACTAAATTAATAACAATTAATTATTTTAAAAACAATTAATTAAATTTTTCACTAAATTAATTTAAATGAACATAAATAAATAAAATTATATATATATATATATATAGAGAGAGAGAGAGAGAGAGAGAGAGAG
>JZKD02S2320380.1:17074-32709 GCA_000966675.3 Picea glauca
CTTTTAAAAATGCTAGAAAGTTATGAACATGAGATCTCGGTCATTGATTTGGAAGGATGACTAAGAATATGCTAGCATCTTCAATTGATAACCATATGATTGAAATTTTTGGTTAAAAGATCATTAAATGTGCCCATTGTTAATAGGTGTACGCCTTTTAGCATAATTAGTTTAATAATATAACTGTAAATTTGAAAGGAAAAAAAATCCAATTGTTCACCTTCACTCGTGGAAAAAAACCAGTGTTTACAAAACTCAAATATGAAAAAATTACAGCTTGGGATGGAAGAGATGGATAAATCCAAAGTCCAAAAGAATCTAATAACAGTAATTGCAGTTGCAAAATAAAAACAAAGAAGACAAATTGTGAAGTTACACACGTGGTGGCTCTGCCCTATTCCTCTGGAACAACCAGGCTTCCCAAGGGCATCATGCTAATGCACAATGCCCTCATTTCTTCTGTCTTGTAGTACATGGACAATGAGAATCCCAATCTGTATATGCATTCTGAGGACGTGGTTTTGTGTGTGTTTTCATTGTTTCTGATGCAGTGGAAGTATGTGGACACCGAGTTGAAACACCAGTTTGATGTGTAGACCTATGCTTTTTCCTATTAAGAATGCATGTATTTAGTGTTGGAAGTGGAAATATTCAAGTAGATGTGTCGCTTTGAAGAAGAGCATTAGATATCTTGGTTTGAGTTTCCCACGATCATGTATGAATGGATGAAAAGATTGTTGGAATAGCCTCGCCACCATAGATCGTACACAAAATTTGTTTGGAATGTTATTAAGAATGAAAACATTTGAAGACGAATTTATGCATGTAGTTGATTTATGCTTGTGTTACACGACAATGTTTGTTGTGTAGTACTATAAATCTTTAATAAAACCACTGGAAAAATTTAAGAAGGGGCCCCATGGAAGGCTAATTGATTGAGATGGGAACATAATCCTGGTGCTAGGGGTGGTGCTAAAGGAGGACATGAAGGAGGAGTTTATGTGTTAAGAATCTTAATTATTCATTGATGGTGGACCCAAAGAACATGCCTAGTGACCACATAGAGTGTTATCAAATATGCATGCCACTTAAAGAGGATTGGTGGTGATATCATATGAGAAGGATCTACACCAGGAAAGAGTCCTTGTGAGAGAATACAACATTGAGATGCACCCAAAATGGGATACGATGAGAAGGTTATGAAACTTGAATGGAGATTTGGATAGCTCCATATAATACCAAAGAGTAGAGCGTGAGAATGTAGATCATGAGGAAGAAAGTTTGTTGAAGTAGGGTAAAAAAAATATTGCACTACAATGACTTGAGGGAATGTTGTTAGATCAAATCTAGATAAGTAGTGTTGAAATAGGGTACATGAGCGCTTCAACAAACTATGCAAAGACATGATATGAACTTTGCAACACCTGAAGATGATGATTTTGAAACTATAGCCAATAATGTGTGTAATTGGGAGGATGAGGCATTGGTAAATGTGTTTTGAAGGTGAAATGTAGGTGTGTCTAACCATGATGTCCATGAGGAGGAAACTCAAAGTAGCAATGAAGTTGTTCCATCCTTTATCCCACTCCTTGCACCTTTTATTTTTGAGAAAGTTTACAATACCATTTTTGCACATAACATAAGTGTTTCCAATGTTAATAGTGAAAGTGTACCTACAATGGTGTCTATAAGAAGTGTTAGTGTTGATATAGGAATTGGCCTGAGTTTGTCAATAGTTGTTTCTAGTATCCTTAATGTTGATGTGGGAAATTAGAATTTGGTTTCCCACCCTAGTCTATTTGGATTTGTTTTGTTTCAAGGAATGCAACCCACAAGAACATCAAATCAACATAGATAATCCACTCTTTAGTTTTCATTGTTTCATGGTCATGAAGAAGAATATGTGAAGCCACATTCTCTCCTATGTGAAGCTATTTGAATTGCATGTGGAACTAATAATGTTGTGAGATTGGTAGATTTTCAAACTAGTATCTATGTGTAATGATACATGAAGTGTAGGCAAAGTGCTCCATGTATTCATGCTCTTAATTATGATTAGTTGTGACATGTATTTTTCAAAGAGTTCCAAAATCCAAAATCTTAGTAGAAAAGCATTGTTTAACTCAAAGAAATCAAGCAAAGAGTTGGTGAATCAGGTTAGGAGTATGATCAAATATTTTGTGACCTTGTGACTCAACTAAGTTAAATATCTAGGGCATGCAATACAAGGAATGGTTCATCAATTGACTATTGCATCACCTATGAACCCCCTTGTTGAAACAACACCCAAGTGATTAGAGGGAGGCATTGGATTTTACAATGCCTCTTGAATCAATCAGAGGATTTGTAAATGTCACAACTCTAGGTATGGCACTTAGCATGGTGTAGTTCAAGAACCAACTTGATACCTTCTTATAACATAATCAAGAAAAGGGAAAAGGGAAATAAACTAGGCAAGAAAATGTATGATACATTGTCGACAAAATGAAGGGTTATTTGCAATGACTTCTTAGTGGTTAGTGGTACACTATTGCTACATTGCACCCTTTTGCTAGGAACACTAGGGTAGATATATGTGAATTATGTCATAGTTTGGGTCATGATACATACCATTGTTTACTTATATAGAAGTACAAAAGTTTTTTGATTGTCCAATATTGTGACTTTTGCAAAATAAACACACAACACAAAGGATTTAGAGTTTTGTTAGAGTTGGAAAAAATATTTGAAAAGAATGTGCTTGTGGTGGACTCCTCTGTAGGAGAAAATTATGGGCCAACCCAAAGGTAGGGGAATTGGGGGATATTTATAATGAGAATAAAACTCCTCCACGATGCTTCAACAATAATGAAGTTGGCCATGTCACATGAAATTTGTCACATCTGCATCAATGTAGGTGTGGGAATTGATAGAGGACTAGTGATAATATTAAATATTGCTCCAAGTTGATTGAGAAATGGGAAGGTTGGGGCAGAAGGTAATGCAGAGATAATATGGTAAATTCAGAGTTGTGAACCCTTGGTCTTGTAGCAACAAAAAGCATGGTAACATGAGTGAACGTTGTCACCCAATGGGAGCTAAGATGGAGGTAGATCAAGATGCATTTCTACCGAGGAGGATTAAAAAAAACATTCCTAGTGCTCTAGATTTCAATGCGTCTAGAAAAAGGGAGAATTTAAAGGATTCTATTGAGGTGAATGGGAAGCCACTAAGATTTGATATTCAGGTCATATATACCATCCTTATCACAAAGTCAGGTAAGCATGCCACGATATTTAAAAATTGTTTAGACCTTGCGTATCAAGGGTGATGAGGTTAGGGTTTAGTTCCAAACTTTAATTAGGATCTTGAATGAAGAGATGTCCTTCATGAGATTACAAGCTCTATTAGCACAAGCTTTGGGTGCTTTTTGTTTCTCAAAACAACCCCTCCATTTTTTTCATTTAATTTACTAGTATAGGGGTTGGTTCCAGAACATATTGTTCAATGTGCCTAAATAGTGACACCATACTAACAAGGCCATGTTCTAAGTAGAAATGTCTTGTTATCAAGGGGTGTCTTCATTTCAGGTCTTTGCACTATTGCATTCCATGATAATGTCATGAAGAATGAGGTGTTATAGAGTCTAGACCTAAAATGTCAAAATCTAGAAAACTATTAGTCCATTGGTTTCGAAATGGGATATGAAATTCTATTTTTTGCATGTGAATTCTAATGAGGTTGGAACAACTCTTATGCATCCTATAACTATAATGGTAATATTAAAATAAAATAAAATAAAGGGAAATAAAAAGGAAAATATCAACTTTTAATACTACCTTTAATGGATTCCATAAAAAAAATAACTCTTCACACCAATCCCGCTTACCACATGGATGGATACCATTAGTGCATTTCTAGCATGGTTTATGTGCAATTTTATGGTACATCATGCTATAAGAAATTAGGCCAACAAATCATAAGTGTACCTGAGTCATTGAATCATTTCTAGATCATTAACATTCACACTCCCTCCTAACAATAGGCTTTCCATCTCTAGGAGATGTGCATGTTGTTCGATCATACTAGATTGACGCCATGTACACTCCCTCCTTACAATAGGTTTGATATATTTAGGATATGTGCATGTCATCCGACTATACTAAATCAATGGACTATGCTCTCCCTTATGGAACACCTCCTCAACACTACGTCGGCCTGTTCCTAACCTACCACAAATTATTTCAAGGCACATAGCATATTCTCATTTCCTATGAGGTATTATCATATGGTATTGATACACACACTTCATGAAACCAACATGCCTCACTAATATTATTTTGACCCTCCAGTGAGTAAAACATCTCCCATGTGCTTCATGAAATCATTTCCCTTTGGAATTAGTTAGGGGTATGAGGTATCATGACCAATAGTTAACAACAAAGGGACCTCGATCTAAATCAAGGGGAGGCTACCACTCGAAAGCCTATATATGCATAGATGATAGTGGAAGAAAGGGTGGGATTCTCATGTGTTAGGGAAGGTGTGTGTCGTGTGTCATTTTGCTTTTTTCTTAGAATGTGTCCTTGTCTTCTTTTGTATTCTATATTCTAAGCTAATTGTTTTGAAGTTGCAATTATAGGCTTTAGGGAGTTAAACCTAGTTTTATTTACTTGTGGATTGTATCCATATAATTGGGATAGGATATTGACAAAGTGATTGTATCTTATTCCTTGGTATTTCCTTGTAAATATGGACAATTTATAGCTCATTATCCATACTATGTGAAAGTGTTATGTTTAACAAAATCTATATGTTGTTCTATTTACTAGATTTTCTATGATTTGCTAGTTTTTGTTAATGGAACTGTCATTTATTTTCCTCCATTATTGCTTTAATATTGTAATTCGGGATGCTTGATTTGTAGCATTCTTCAAAAAGGTCACTATCATATTATATTTATTCAACTCCTTTACAAACCCCTAATACTTAGTAGAATGATGCTATATCCCAATGCCACCCACCTCTTCCAATGACTTAACACGATTCTCCACTTTGGCAATTTTTTTATCTATAGTTTTTAGGTCCTATATTTTTGGGGTTGTTTCGAGGCCTTAAATGATGTTTTTTGGCCATTTAGGGGCCTGAGGTGGCCATGGTTTTCCCATGCCTACCAAAAATCGTACTTCTCAATTAGATCTTTCCAAAGAGCCATTGTATGAAAAAATTGTGCCCTCTAGAAGTTGACGTATCAACTAGTCAACTCTAGGCTCACAATCCTTTTGGTGCTTCATCTCCTAGAGTTAGGGGTTTTGTCTCTTAGGGTTTAGGATTTTATATTATAAGGAAATTCCAGCCTCTTGTAATGTCTTATTGCAAATGAGCATAGTTGAATCCTCTCTCTTCAGAGATAATTTACCATCATTATAGTTAGTTTGTATTTCTTTTCATTTTACAATATTTTCCTATTTTATTGTGTTCTCTTATGACATTGATCCATAGATAAATTTACACCAAATAACTTACAATCTTACAATATTTTCCTCCTCTTCCTATGTCTTGGGACATTGATCCGCATATAACTTTACACCAACAGGGATAGGGACCTTGACCGACCTACATTCCCGCATATTAAACCTCTGCAATATTGTCTCGACAGATTTTCTCTAATTTAACCAGAGTTTTCTCTTTTTCCGATCTCTTTTAATTTCCATGCCCAAAATGAAATTTGAAGCACCGAGATCCTTCATGTCAAATTTAGAGGACAATTGAGTTTTCACATTCTGGATAATTTCCTTGTTGTTTCCTATCATCAACATGCCATCCACATACAAGACCAAATAAATCAAATGATCACCAATTAATTTAAAATACACACAATGATCCTCTTTGCTTCTTGTGAAGCCAAGTCCCATCATATAAGTATCAATTTTTTTATACCACATCCTTGGTGATTTTTTTAAACCATACAGGGACTTTTTCATCTTGAATATGAGCTCCTTCTTTCCCTTCACAAGAAAGCCTTTTGGTTGCTTCATATAGATTTATTCTTCTAGATCCCCATGTAGGAATGTTTTATTCACATCCATCTGTTCTACTTCAAAATCAAATGCATCAACAACAAATAACATAAATCTTATAGAGGTTAACTTGGCAACAAGAGAAAAAATATCACCAAAATCAATTCCCTCAACCCAGGAATAACCCTCTTCTACTAACTGAGCTTTGTATTTCTCCACTTTGCCTTATGCATTCATCTTATTTTCAAATACGTATTTGTTTCCAATGGGATTTCTTCCAGTCGGCAACTCCACTAGATCCCAAGCCTCATTCTTATCCAAGACTCCCATTTCTCAATCCATGGCCTTTTTCCAGATCTTTCCATCCTCTGAATCCACTTTCTGGTAGTCTTCTTTCTCAAACCGATATCCTCAATATTGGAGTACGAGGATCTTCTTCTTCTAATTCATGTTATTTTGTAGAGTCTGATTCATCATCCTTTAAATCAAACTCTATTTTCTCTAGTTCTTCCTTACTTGGCAGGACTTCATGTTTAACAACATCCTTCATTTCTCTAAATACCACATCTCAGCTATACCCAACCTTCTTAGTTTATGGGTTCCAAAGCTTATAACCTTTGAGACCATATTTATACCCAATAAAGATACACTTTTCATCCTTTTTATCTAGATTACTCATGTTTTCCTTTGAAACATGAACATAGGCCTCACAGCCAAATACATTGAGATGTGTGAGAGAAGGCTTCTTACCAGTCCATACCTCTTGTGGATTATTGTCATCCAACATTGATGAGGGTGATTTGTTAACTAGGTAACATGGATTACCCACTGCCTCTACCCAGAATTCTTGCCCTAAATCGACACCACTGAGCATGCACCTTGTTTTTCCATAGCGTCCTATTCATACTTTTTACAACTCCATTCCACTGAGGTGTATATGGAGTATTCTTCTACCTTGTTATACCGCACTTCTTACATAATTATTCAAATTCATTCCTGGAAAACTCTCTGCCATTATCTGTCCTCAACACCTTAATTTATTTCTCTATTTAATTCTCAACAAGAGACTTAAACTCTTTAAACTTGTCAAAGACTTCATATTTCTTCCTGAGGAAATATATCCAAGTATTCCTTGAGAATTCATCTATAAATGAGACATAGTACACATATTTTCCTAATGATGGAACCAACATACGTTCAAACACATCATTGTGAACTAATTGTAAAATTCCTTCTTACCTCGTTGCACCAGAGGGGAATCTTACCCGATTTTGCTTCCCATATACACAATGTTCACATAAATCAAAATCCAGAGAGAAGTTAGGCATACCTTCAACCATACCTTTACCGTGTAGTAGTCAAAGGCCCTTCTATATGATATGCCCTAGTCTTTGATGCCACAGCATAACCTTTTCTCCATAGACTATAGGAATTCTTTCTTCTTCAACTCCAATATCAGCAACAATGGAACTATTACACCCATCACTAATAGTGCTTCCTTCCAGATTATACAAAGTTTCAAACCGATCTCCCTTCAGCAGCACCATTGCTCCTCGAACCATCCTACAGGTTTCCTTTTCAAATATTGTTTTTACGCCTCCATCGTCCATTTTGCTTACATAAATAAAAAAATTGGCCAATCCTAGGATGTGCAGAGCACCAGGTAGTGTTCTAATCCTTCCATCTATGAGCCTCAACTTGAATTTTCCTCAACCTATGATTTTGGTTGTCGATTCATCACCTAAGAAAACATTACCTCTTATGCATCCTATAACTATAATGGTAATATTAAAATAAAATAAAATAAAGGGAAATAAAAAGGAAAATATCAACTTTTAATACTACCATTAATGGCTTCCATAAAAAAAAATAACTCTTCACACCAATCCCGCTCACCACATCGATGGATACCATTAGTGCATTTCTAGCATGGTTTATGTGCAATTTTATGGTACATCATGCTATAAGAAATGAGGCCAACAAATCATAAGTGTACATGAGTCATTGAATCATTTCTAGATCATTAACATCCACACTCCCTCCTAACAATAGGCTTTCCATCTCTAGGAGATGTGCATGTTGTTTGATCATACTAAATTGGTGTCATGTACACTCCCTCCTTGCAATAGGTTTGATATCTTTAGGATATGTGCATGTCATCCGACTATACTAAATCAATGGACTATGCTCTCCCTTATGGAACACCTCCTCAACACTACACCGGCTTGTTCGTAACCTCCCACAAATTATTTAAAGGCACATAGCATATTCTCATTTCCTATGAGGTAATATCATATGGTGTTGATATATACACTTCATGAAACCAACATGCCTCACTAATATTATTTTGACCCTCCAGTGAGTAAAACATCTCCCATGTGATTCATGAAATAATTTCCCTTTGGAATTAGTTAGGGGTATGAGGTACCATGACCAATAGTTAATAACAAAGGGACCTTGATCTAAATCAAGGGGAGGCTACCACCTGAAAGCCTATATATGCATAGATGATAGTGGAAGAAAGGGTGGGATTCTCGTGTGTTAGGGAAGGTGTGTGGCGTCTGTCATTTTGCTTTGTGCTTAGAATGTGTCTTTGTCTTCTTCTTTTTTCTATATTCTAAGCTAATTGTTTTTAAGATGCAATTATAGGCTTTAGGGAGTTAAACCTAGTTTTATTTACTTGTGGATTGTATCCATATAATTGGGATAGGATATTGAAAAAGTGATTGTATCTTATCCCTTGGAATTTCTTTGTAAATATGGACAATATATAGCTCATTATCCATACTATGTGAAAGTGTTATGTTTAACAAAATCTATATGTTGTTCTATTTACTCAATTTTCTGTGATTTGCTAGTTGTTGTAATGGAACTGTCATTTATTTTCCTCCATTATTGCTTTAATATTGTAATTTGGGATGCTTGATTTGTAGGATTCTTCAAAAAGAACACTATCATATTATATTTATTCAACTCCTTTAAAAAACCCTGATGCTTAGTAGAATGATGTTATATCCCAATGCTTTACCCACTAGTCCATATGATCTATGTGGACATCAGTGGCCACCCACCTCTTCCAATGACTTAACACGATTCTCCACCTTGGCAGTTTTTATATCTACAGTTTTTAGGCCCTAAATTTTGGGTTTGTTTCGAGGCCTTAAATGATGTTTTTTGGTCATTTAGGGGCATGAGGTGGCCATGGTTTGCCCACGCCTACTAAAATTGTACTTCTCAATTAGATATTTCCAAAGAGCCATTGTATGCAAAATTTGTGCCCCCTGGAAGTTGATGTATCAACTAGTCAATTCTAGGCCCACAATCTTTTTGGTGCTTCATCTCCTAGAGTTAGGGTTTAGTATTTTATATTATCAGGAAATTTCAGCCTCTTGTAATGTATTCTTGCAAATGAGCATAGTCGACTCCTCTCTCTTTAGAGATAATTTACCACCATTCTAGTTATTTTGTATTGCTTTTCATTTTACAAACTTTTCCTATTTCATTCATCAATAGAATTTGGGTTTCATTGTATTATTGTGTTCTCTTAAGACATTGATCCGTAGATAACTTTACACCAGATAACTTACAATCTTACAATATTTTCCTCCTCTTCTTTTGTCTTGGGACATTGATCCGCAGATAACTTTACACCAACAGGAATAAGGACCTTGACCGGCCTACATTCCCTCATATTAAACCTCTACAATATTGTCTCAAAATATTTTCTTTGATTTAACCAGAGTTTTATCTTTTTCCGATCTCTTTTAATTTCCATGCCCAAAATGAAATTTGAAGCACCAGATCCTTCATGTCAAATTTAGAGGACAATTGAGTTTTCACATCCTGGATAATCTCCTTATTGTTTCCTATCAGCAACATGCCATCCACATACAAGACCAAATAAATCAAATGATCACCAATTAATTTAAAATACACACAGTGATCCTCTTTGCTTCTTGTGAAGCCAAGTCCCATCATATAAGTATCANAGAAAAAATGTCACCAAAATCAATTCCCTCAACCTGGGAATAACCCTTTGCTACTAACTAAGCTTTGTATTTCTCCACTTTTCCTTATGCATTCAGCTTCTTTTTAAATACCCATTTGTTGCCAATGGGATTTATTCCATTCGGAAAATCCACTAGATCCCAAGCCTCATTCTTATACAAGGCTTCCATTTCTTCATCCATGGCCTTTTTATAGAGCTTTCCATCCTCTGAATCCACTTTCCGGTAGCCTTCTTTCTCAAACCGATATCCTCAATATTGGATTATGAGGATCTTCTTCTTCTTATTCATGTTATTCTGTAGAGTCTGATTCATCATCCTTTAAATCAAACTCTATTTTCTCTAGTTCTTCCTTACTTGGCAGGACTTCATGTTTAACAACATCCTTCATTTCTCTAAACACCACATCTCATCTATACCCAAAATTCTTAGTTTCTGGGTTCCAAAGATTATAACCTTTGAGACCATATTTATACCCAATAAAGATACACTTTTCATCCTTCTTATCTAGCTTACTCATGTTTTCCTTTGGAACATGAACATAGGCCTGACAACCAATTACATTGAGATGTGTGAGAGAAGGCTTCTTATGAGTCCATACCTCTTGTGGATTCTTGTCATCCAACACTGATGAGGGTGATTTGTTGACCAGGTAATATGCAATACCCACTTCCTCTGCCTAGAATTCTTTCCCTAACCCAGCACCATTGAGCATGCACCTTGCTTTTTTCCATCAGTGTCTGTTATAACCCTAATTTGCACCAGACATGCTTACTTGGCATCAGGCCATCTCAAATTCCTTCTTTGCCAAAACATTGTTGAATAAATCTTCTTAAAAACCCCTTTTATAAAGGCCCACGCGCCCTACTCCATTACTTCACGCATGTACACACTAGATGACCCAAGACAACCCGCGTGTACCTACAAAAGCACGAAAAAAGGAAAGTTACTGACGGAACACACAACTTTGGGTGAGTTAACTAAACCTTTCAGCCATGCATGGCCGAAGGTTCGACCAAATACCTAGCTTCTCCTAGCCTATAAAAGAAGGGTTAGGGGTCCCATTTGGAAGAGGAGAATCATAGTAAAGAAACTATACCCGATTGCGCATTCCCTTTGTCCCAACCTTTAGCCTTCCTTGTGCAAAGAGAAATATAGAGCAAAGAAGTTGGAGGACAGTTGAAGAGGAGCCCAGGACCAAGTTCATGGAGAAATGACCAGCTTCATCATTGTAAGTTGATTTGTTGAAGTTAATAATAAAGAAGTACTTTTCCCGTCCCACCATATGAGGTTTTCATGGTTTATTGCATACATGTTGATTGAATATCTAACCCATTAATCTGTAGATCAAATGCATGTGGAGTTCTTTGTTTGTCTTGTGTGAATGCAAGTCATCCTTGGGAGGAGAGATGCAGTCAAAGAGCGATCAAGTGTGAAGAAGGATCGACATCAAACGTCTGAAATAAGGTATGCTCACTTGATCTTCTTAACTACATATTTACTTAAGAATAATGGGGATTAGGTCCAGGACGGCGGTAGAAAGTAGGAATCTTTAGGTATTTTCTGCATGCATAATAAAATCCTAAGTTCTAGTCCATAGAAGGATTTCCTACTCACAACAAAATTGGCGACTATAATGGGGATTATCTAGGGTTTCTAGGAATATTTTTTGGGTATTTTTAAGAACTGGTTTCATTTCCTGTTTTTAAAGTTTTTGCAAAAGTCTGAGCTAACAGAGATTTTGGTCTTCCATACCAGTTATCTCTGTTTCTTTTCTTGACTATATTTTTTTTTCGTAGACCCATAGAGGTACACATGACCTATATAAGGTCTGCACGCATGTACCCATGCCCTACATTCTCACAGCCCGCGTGTACACGCTAGATAAGGAAGTGTCAGTTGCGTGTATGATTCCAGAAAAATTATTTTAGAGAGGTAGTCATCCTCTTCCCTATCAGAATTAGTCCTTATCAGGGGTTTTCTGAAACTCTCTCTAGTATTTGTTGTTTGCAGTCTATAGCTTAGGTTTCACCTCAGATTGGTTTGTTCTATGAAGTTTTCCTTGAAGTGTTTTCTTTTTTCTATTAAAGTAAGTGTCTGAGTCTTCAAGAGATTCTGGTTCTCAGTACCAGTAGTCTCTGCTTGGGCTGGCTTGCTTGGATTTTCATTTGTCTCATAGTTTCAGAGATACATGTGGCCTATATAAGGCCAGCACGTGTGTACACACGCTCTGACTTTACACAACTCACATGCACATGCTTGTTGTTGAACTGTCAGCAGTGTGCTTGTGGAGAATTTTTTTTTGAAGGTGAGGCAGTTATCCTTTCCTTTGACAAGAGTTATACCTCTCAGGTTTTTGGGTCTCTGTCATAGCGGTCAGTAACTTAGGTTTGATCACAACAATAGTTTTTTTTTTTTCGTTTAGAAGTTTTCCTCAAACTTTTCTTTTATAGGGTTTTTAGACAAGTGTGAGAGTCCAATTTTAATTTGCTTGTGTGTGATTTTTAAAGTGACTCTTTGAGATCTACGCTTAGGCCAAAAGTTTTCTTGGTTTTAACTTGTTGATATTTTTCCTTTTTTCTTTGTGAGCATTCAAATAAAAAAAAATCGTTTATTTCTTTGTTTGGTTAAAAAGTGTTGTTTTTCATTAGTAACCAAGGAAAAGTCTTTGCTTTCATAAGTTCTTGACGGTTTACTTAGATCATAAGTAGATCGTAGTCGAGTGAAATCCTGCTTTGAGTTTGTTGTTCAAAGATCTTCGAAAAAAATTTAAGTTTGAAAACTTGTTTAAGATTTGAGTTAAATNAGAAAAAATGTCACCAAAATCAATTCCCTCAACCTGGGAATAACCCTTTGCTACTAACTAAGCTTTGTATTTCTCCACTTTTCCTTATGCATTCAGCTTCTTTTTAAATACCCATTTGTTGCCAATGGGATTTATTCCATTCGGAAAATCCACTAGATCCCAAGCCTCATTCTTATACAAGGCTTCCATTTCTTCATCCATGGCCTTTTTATAGAGCTTTCCATCCTCTGAATCCACTTTCCGGTAGCCTTCTTTCTCAAACCGATATCCTCAATATTGGATTATGAGGATCTTCTTCTTCTTATTCATGTTATTCTGTAGAGTCTGATTCATCATCCTTTAAATCAAACTCTATTTTCTCTAGTTCTTCCTTACTTGGCAGGACTTCATGTTTAACAACATCCTTCATTTCTCTAAACACCACATCTCATCTATACCCAAAATTCTTAGTTTCTGGGTTCCAAAGATTATAACCTTTGAGACCATATTTATACCCAATAAAGATACACTTTTCATCCTTCTTATCTAGCTTACTCATGTTTTCCTTTGGAACATGAACATAGGCCTGACAACCAATTACATTGAGATGTGTGAGAGAAGGCTTCTTATGAGTCCATACCTCTTGTGGATTCTTGTCATCCAACACTGATGAGGGTGATTTGTTGACCAGGTAATATGCAATACCCACTTCCTCTGCCTAGAATTCTTTCCCTAACCCAGCACCATTGAGCATGCACCTTGCTTTTTTCCATCAGTGTCTGTTATAACCCTAATTTGCACCAGACATGCTTACTTGGCATCAGGCCATCTCAAATTCCTTCTTTGCCAAAACATTGTTGAATAAATCTTCTTAAAAACCCCTTTTATAAAGGCCCACGCGCCCTACTCCATTACTTCACGCATGTACACACTAGATGACCCAAGACAACCCGCGTGTACCTACAAAAGCACGAAAAAAGGAAAGTTACTGACGGAACACACAACTTTGGGTGAGTTAACTAAACCTTTCAGCCATGCATGGCCGAAGGTTCGACCAAATACCTAGCTTCTCCTAGCCTATAAAAGAAGGGTTAGGGGTCCCATTTGGAAGAGGAGAATCATAGTAAAGAAACTATACCCGATTGCGCATTCCCTTTGTCCCAACCTTTAGCCTTCCTTGTGCAAAGAGAAATATAGAGCAAAGAAGTTGGAGGACAGTTGAAGAGGAKCCCAGGACCAAGTTCATGGAGAAATGACCAGCTTCATCATTGTAAGTTGATTTGTTGAAGTTAATAATAAAGAAGTACTTTTCCCGTCCCACCATATGAGGTTTTCATGGTTTATTGCATACATGTTGATTGAATATCTAACCCATTAATCTATAGATCAAATGCATGTGGAGTTCTTTGTTTGTCTTGTGTGAATGCAAGTCATCCTTGGGAGGAGAGATGCAGTCAAAGAGCGATCAAGTGTGAAGAAGAATCGACATCAAACGTCTGAAATAAGGTATGCTCACTTGATCTTCTTAACTACATATTTGCTTAAGAATAATGGGGATTAGGTCCAGGACGACGGTAGAAAGTAGGAATCTTTAGGTATTTTCTGCATGCATAATAAAACCCTAAGTGCTAGTCCGTAGAAGGATTTCCTACTCACAACAGAATTGGCGACTATAATGGGGATTATCTAGGGTTTCTAGTAATATTTTTTGGGTATTTTTAAGAACTGGTTTCATTTCCTGTTTTTAAAGTTTTTGCAAAAGTCTGAGCTAACAGAGATTTTGGTCTTCCATACCAGTTATCTCTGTTTCTTTTCTTGACTATATTTTTTTTTCGTAGACCCATAGAGGTACACATGACCTATATAAGGTCTGCACGCATGTACCCATGCCCTACATTCTCACAGCCCGCGTGTACACGCTAGATAAGGAAGTGTCAGTTGCGTGTATGATTCCAGAAAAATTATTTTAGAGAGGTAGTCATCCTCTTCCCTATCAGAATTAGTCCTTATCAGGGGTTTTCTGAAACTCTCTCTAGTATTTGTTGTTTGCAGTCTATAGCTTAGGTTTCACCTCAGATTGGTTTGTTCTATGAAGTTTTCCTTGAAGTGTTTTCTTTTTTCTATTAAAGTAAGTGTCTGAGTCTTCAAGAGATTCTGGTTCTCAGTACCAGTAGTCTCTGCTTGGGCTGGCTTGCTTGGATTTTCATTTGTCTCATAGTTTCAGAGATACATGTGGCCTATATAAGGCCAGCACGTGTGTACACACGCTCTGACTTTACACAACTCACATGCACATGCTTGTTGTTGAACTGTCAGCAGTGTGCTTGTGGAGAATTTTTTTTTGAAGGTGAGGCAGTTATCCTTTCCTTTGACAAGAGTTATACCTCTCAGGTTTTTGGGTCTCTGTCATAGCGGTCAGTAACTTAGGTTTGATCACAACAATAGTTTTTTTTTTTTCGTTTAGAAGTTTTCCTCAAACTTTTCTTTTATAGGGTTTTTAGACAAGTGTGAGAGTCCAATTTTAATTTGCTTGTGTGTGATTTTTAAAGTGACTCTTTGAGATCTACGCTTAGGCCAAAAGTTTTCTTGGTTTTAACTTGTTGATATTTTTCCTTTTTTCTTTGTGAGCATTCAAATAAAAAAAAATCGTTTATTTCTTTGTTTGGTTAAAAAGTGTTGTTTTTCATTAGTAACCAAGGAAAAGTCTTTGCTTTCATAAGTTCTTGACGGTTTACTTAGATCATAAGTAGATCGTAGTCGAGTGAAATCCTGCTTTGAGTTTGTTGTTCAAAGATCTTCGAAAAAAATTTAAGTTTGAAAACTTGTTTAAGATTTGAGTTAAAT
>JZKD02S2320391.1:0-11835 GCA_000966675.3 Picea glauca
TGTTTGTAAATGGGAATCTACTTATAAGACCTAGAAAGGCACGCAGAGTGGTAATTTCCATGCATTTTGATGCAGGAGCATCGCGAACATCAAGCGAGCCAGCGTGGAGACAATCGGTTAGTTGGACAAGCGCCAGCGTAATTTTTGAATTTCTCTTGGATTTGATGCGTGAACATAACTGTGGAAATTTAATGAAGCGCACTTGTATAATGTAAATGGACCTTGAGCGATTTGCTCTCGTCCTTAGTAGGTAGAAGGCATTTATAGTAGTTAATGCAAGTAGGTAGAATTGAATGTGTAGATTAGACAGTTTTAGAGAGCAAGAGGGAAACGAGATATAGACACCCTCATTGTGTATTGTAACATTATGAAGCAGCATTGTTAGAAGAGCAAGAGCATGCAGAGAGCTGTGTAAGAACACCCATGTACAGTTATTTGGATTAATAAAAAGAGTTTGATTCAAATTCATGGTTTTGTGTTTGTTCTTTGTGTATTGATGTTGAATGATAGGCTCATGAATGTTTGCTTCCAGTTATACATTTTCTTTATATGCTGTGTATATGATTTCATGCTTTGATTTTGAAGTTTGAAAGGGTGAGGGAAT
Organism: Picea glauca; assembly: GCA_000966675.3. Lineage (NCBI taxonomy): Eukaryota > Viridiplantae > Streptophyta > Pinopsida > Pinales > Pinaceae > Picea > Picea glauca. Next base: position 605 of record JZKD02S2320391.1, read on the forward strand.
GAGTTTCAATTGTTTCTCTATCTGAACAAGGATTCCTTTAAGGAGTGCAGTTGAAGTGTCCGCAAGGAGTGCGTTGACAAAGGGTTCAGATAGATATAGCTTTGGATTCTCATTCACGCAGAAGTGCAGACATGCATAGGTGTCGTGCAAGGAGTGCGCAAGCCAAGTGAAGTTTCAGGATTGCAAACCTAAGAAAAGCATTGAGGGACTGCTGCTGCAGGTGTGCGTAGAGTCAAAAGATTTCAGCACTAGGAAGTGTCTGAAGGTTGTGGCAAGGAGTGCACGGAAGAGTCTTTTCTAAGGCTCAGGGTTATAACAAAGCATAGGAAGGATAAGGCCTTTGAAACTGTTGAAGGACAGTGCAGACAAGTTGCTCCTAGAGGAATTAAGAAAGCGTCGTAAGTTTGTGCCGCAAGTGGATGAGTTTTGTGGAGGAACACTTGGTCATTCGCAGGAATCGTCAAGGAAGGGTGGATGGTCGGTATTCTCCGAGGAGGATTTATGACAGGACCGTATATATCACAGAGGAGTAGGGGAGATACGATGAGTAATTCCCAAAAGGTTCAAAGCTTAGGAGAGACAGGACTGTAGATCTGAGCGATAAGGGCCTTCAGATTTACACGTGAGATTCCATATTGGAGTTTTGTGGGTTGAAGTCCCGTAAACATTGCATCGGGAATCACAAATCACGATACGTGATATCCCAACAGCCAAAGGAACCATGTGATGCCAGCGGAGTCAGCGAGTGGACAGGTGGCACGATATTTTGGAGTTTCGTGGCAAGAAGTTCCAAAACATTTACATCAGGATTCACGATACCGTGAAGTCTGAAATCCCAACATAGGTGACGTAGCATTGAAAGGTCAAACTCGCGAGTATATCGGAGTTTCGATGAATCAGGATTCGAGAGTCGAAGAACCAAGTTGGTTGACATCGCGAATGTCGAAATCGCGATAGGGAAAATCCTGAAAGGGAAGGTCAGCATAGACTGTATCGGCATTCAGAGATTCAAGAGTCCAACGCTCGACCACTGACCTCATGAAGTTGCGAAGTCCAATCCCCCGAGTGTGAAGAGGGGATCCGGTGAAGAGTTTGTTGTGGGTGTAGATTTTCCGATAGGGAAATAAAAGAGCATTAGAGTTATTCGGTCCATGGAAAAAGGAAAGATCTTGTGTTGACGTGGACCTCCCAACCTGCGGGTTGTTTAGGGAGTGTGTGTAATCATATTTGGTATCAGAGCACAGAAAGGTTCTTTGCTTTCTGTAGCAGAGGAAGAGAATTCACCATGCTGCTAAGGAGAAGGGACAGGCAAACACCCGATCCACCATAGAATAGGGAAATTCCATGAAGAAGAGGCAGGAAGATGACAGATCCAGCTATGGAGAGAGAGATGCGTGATCTGCGAGCTAGACTCGAAGACATGGATACAACACAACGACGCACAGTCAGTGCTAGGGATCTGAGTGATTCCGAAAGAGAGATTGAGGCTGAATGTGAAGACGAAGTTGCAGCTGAAGATGCATCAAAGGAGAGTTTGATTAGAGCTATTGCAAGGATGGGTGCAAGAGCGAAGATGGAAATTCCAGTTTATGAGGGAAACTTGGATGCAAAGGAGCTTCTAGACTGGATTAGAGCTCTAGATACATACTTCGACTATGAAGATGTCGAAGAAGAGAAGAAAGTTAAGCATGTTGTCACAAGATCGAAAGGACATGCAGCATTATGGTGGGATGAACTACAAGCTGACAGACACTACAAAGGCAAGCAGAATATCAAAGTCTGGGATCGAATGATCGCAAAGATGAAGGAAAAATTCATCCCGAGAGATTATCAAATTACTCTATTCAGGAGGATGCAGAACCTGAGACAGAAGATGATGACAGTAAAATAATACACTGAGGAATTCTACAAACTGAACATCAGGGAAGGTCATCGGGAGAACGATGATGAAAAAGTTGTCAGATACATGAATGGCCTGGGATATGATATCCAGGATGAGATGAGCATGGTAACCATCCGAACAGTGGAAGATTCTTATCAGATGGCTCTAAAAGCGGAAGAGAAGCTGAGCCAAAAGAAGAGTCAGAGGGGCTGAGGCAGAAGTCATCCCAGAGGCAAATCAGTTGCCCACGATAAATATCAGAAGCCCAAGGAGGACTGGAAGAAACCTCAGACTCGAATTGAGAGAGGTGGAACATCACAGAGAAGGCCATATGCTAAACAGAAAGGGAAACATACTGAGCAGAAAGGAGATTATGCTGACAACAACACTTTTCCTCGTACTAGAGGCAGAGGAAGAGGAAGAAGTGGAGTAATCACATGCTTCACATGTGGGAAGAATGGGCACAAGACTTACGAGTGTCCATATAAAAAGAAGGACATTGGAGAAGCTCACATCATTGAGGCATAGAGGCGGGATGTTGAGGCAGAAGACACTGAAGGTGGAAGATCACTAATGATGCGAAAAATCCTTTTGACACCCGAGAAGGAGGTGGAGAGTTCAGTCCAAAGGACCAGACTTTTCAAGACTGCTTGCAAGACCAAGGACAAGGTATGCAAGGTCATTGTAGACAGTGGTATCATGAATAATCTCGTATCTACAGAGATGGTAGAGAAGCTGGAGCTGGAGACGGCTGATCATCCAAGCCCATACAAAGTTTTGTGGCTACAAAAAGGACACCAGGTAACTATCACTAAACAATGTTTAGTTGAATTCAAGATAGGAGGGTATAATGATAAGATCTTATGTGATGTCATTCCTATGGGTGTTTGTCATCTATTGCTGGGTAGACCATGGAAATATGACAGAAATGTGATTCATGATGGGAGAATGAACACATACACCCTAGAGAAGAATGGGAGGACACACATGTTGCTTCCAATCAAGGATAAGGAGGTGAAACCGGAAGTAAGCAACACAATACTTCTCATGAGTGGGAAGGAACTTCTTACAAAGATTAAGAAGAAGGAGGATCCATAGTTAATAGTGGTCAGGAAGCCTAGGATTGTTTTGACCAGCACAAGAGTGGATGATTTACCAGAGGAAGTTCAAGAACTGCCGGAAGAGTTCACTGATATAATAGTGGACGAATTACCTTGTTTGTTGCTACTAATCAGAAGTGTGAGTCATCGTATTGATCTCATACCAGGAGCCAGTTTGCCAAACAAAGCCGCATACAGATTGACGCCGCAAGAGAATGAAGAGGTTAAGAGGCAAGTCTAGGATTTATTGGAAAAAGGCTTGGTCAGAGAAAGCTGGAGTCCATGTGTTGTTCCAACAGTACTCAGTTTGAAAAGCGGTTATCATCAGATTCACATGAGAGAAGGTGATGAATGGAAGAAAACATTCAAAACCAACGAAGGGTTGTATGAATGGCTTGTTATGTCATTTGGCTTAACAAATGCATCGATTACCTTCATGAGATTGATGAACGAAGTCCTAAGGGAGTTCATCGGAAAATTTTTCATTTTGTGTTTGGACAACATACTGGTTTTCAGTAAAACAGTGGCAGAGCATCTGAAGCATTTGGCTATAGTGATGCAGAAAATACAACAAGAGAAGTTGTTGATAAATATGAAGAAGTCCTCATTCATGAAGACAGAGCTCATTTACTTGGGATTTGTTGTTTCTGCAAATGAGTTGAGGATGGATCCAGATAAGGTAGAAGTAATCAAGAATTGGCCATCATCGAGGAATATCTTTGAGGTAGAAGTTTTGACGGATTGGCTAGTTTCTACCGAAAATTCATTAGGAATTTTAGTGGAATTAGTGCAGCAATGATGGATACAGTGAAAAAAAGACACAAGTCTTTTCACTGGACTGTAGAGGCTGAAAGGAGTTTTAATCTGTTTAAGAGGAAGATTACGGAACAACCAATTTTGGTGTTGCCAGATTTTCGAAAGACATTTAAGGTGAAATGCAATGCAAGCGGATTTGCAATCGGGGCAGTCTTGAGTCAGGAAGACAGGTCAATAACATATTTCAGCGAGAAGCTGAATGAAGCGAAAGTGAAGTACTCCACTTATGATAAAGAGTTTTATGCTATCATACATGCATTGAAGAAATGGAGGCATTACTTGATCCCGAAGGAGTTTGTCTTATACAGTGACAATCATGCACTGCAGTTTGTGACTGAACAAGAGAAGTTGAATCAGAGACATGTCAAATGGGTTGTGTATATGCAAAATTTTACTTTTGTGATTAAACATATTTCTGGTACTGCTAACAAAGTGGCTGATGCTTTGAGCAGGAAGTGTTTGCTATTGCAAGAGTTAAAAGTCAAAACATTGGGTTTTGATGATCTCATAGTCATGTATGCAGATGATCAGGATTTTAAGGAAGTGTATGAAGCAGTTGAGAATCCAATTCTCAGAGATAGAAGCCAATGGATAGATTACATGATCCAGGAAGGATTACTGTTTAGAGGTAATCAACTGTGTATTCCGAAATGCTCCATGAGGGAGAATCTGTTGAAGGAGAAACACAGTGGAGGATTGGCAGGTAACTTTGGTCATGACAAGACATTTGCAAAGCTGAATGAGTCATATTTTTGGCTGGGAATGTGAGCAGACATCAAGAGATTCGTGGATAGATGCAGAATTTGCCAACATTCAAAAGGAAGAAACCATAATGCGGGGTTCTATCAACCATTTCCCATACCGGAAAGGCCGTGGGATGCAATTAGCATGGATTTTGTATTGGGGTTTCCAAGAACACAAAGAGGTTGTGATTCAATCTTTGTGGTGGTGGATAGATTTTCCAAGATGGAACAGTTCATTCCATGTCAGAAGACGAGTGATGCAACTCACATTGCGAACGTGTTTTTCAAAGAGGTCATTTGACTTCATGGATTTCCAAGGACTATAGTTTTGGATCAAGATACGAAGTTCATAGGGAATTTTTGGAGGACCTTATGGAAGAAGCTGGGAACTAACTTGGTGTTTAGTTCAGCGTATCATCCTTAGACGAATGGACAGACAAAAGTGGTAAACAGAAGTCTGGGAGACTTTCAAAGAAGCTTGGTGACAAAACACCATATCCAGTGGGACATCATATTACCACAGGCAGAGTTTGCTTATAATGACTTAGTTAATAGGAGCACAGCGCAGAGTCCATTTCAAGTTGTTTATGGCATGCAGTCGAGATGAATTTCTGAATTGAGAGATTCAAAATAGACTGTGACTAGGAGCGCTAGTGCAGAAGAATTCGTAGAGGCGATGAAAGAACTTCACAGCCAGGTGAAGGAGCGATTGCAGAATTCAAGTCAGGAATATAAGCATAGAGCATATCAACATAGAAGACAACTTCAGTTTGAGGTTGGTGACTTGGTTCTGGCACATTTGAGAAGAGAAAGGTTCGTGAGAGGAACATATAATAAGTTGAAGATGAAKAAAATAGGGCCATGTAGGGTCTTGAAGAAATTTGGGACGAATGCTTATGAGATTGAATTATCCGATGGGATCGGAATTTCTCCGATATTCAATATCTCAGATTTATACCCATATAAGGTTGAGGAAATAGGGACTGGAAATGAGCAGCCAGTGATCCAATGGACAAAGCAGATGCCAGTTGTAGAGAAGCTGCAGATGGAGCAGATACTGGATAAAAGAGTGAGCAAAAGGACCAGGCAAAAGCAATACTTTGAGTATCTGGTCAAATGGAAGAACCATCCAGTTGAAGATGCCAGTTGGGAGAGTGAAGCGGAGATACAGAAGCATGGACGAACCGTGCACAAGATCATGGACAGGAGCCCATGAAAACTTTCAAGCAAGGGAGTATGATGCAGGAGCATCGCCAACATCAAGCGAGCCAGCGTGAAGACAATCAGACAACTGAACAAGCGCTAGCGCAATTTTTGAATTTCTCTTGGATTTGATGCACGAACATAAATGTGGAAATTTAATGAAGCACACTTGTATAATGTAAACGGACCTTGAGTGATTTTCTCTCGTCCTTAGTAAATAGAAGGTATTTATAGTAGTTAATGCAAGTAGGAAGAATTGAATGTGTAGATTAGACAGTTTTAGAGCGCAAGAGGGAAATAAGATATAAACACCCTCATTGTGTATTGTAACATTATGAAGCAACATTGTTTGAAGAGCAAGAGCATGCAGAGAGCTGTGTAAGAACACCCATGTATAGATATTTGGATTAATAGAAAGAGTTTGATTCAAATTCATGGTTTTGTGTTTGTTCTCTGTGTATTGATGTTGAATGATAGGCTCATGAATGTTTGCTTCCAGTTATACATTTTCTTTATATGCTGTGTATATGATTTCATGCTTTGAGTTTGAAGTCTGAAAGGGTGAGGGAATGAGTTTCAATTGTTTCTCTATATGAACAAGGATTCTTGTAAGGAGTGCAGTTGAAGTGTCCGCAAGGAGTTCATTGACAAAGGGTTCATATAGAGATAGCTTTGGATTCTCATTCACGCAGAAGTGCAGACAGGCACAGATGTCGTGCGAGGAGTGTGCAGGCCAAGTGAAGTTTCAGGGTTGCGAACCTGAGAAAAGAGTTGAGGGACTACTGTTGCAGGTGTGCGTAGAGTTAAAAGATTTCAGCACTGGGAAGTGTCTGAAGGTTGCCGCAAGGAGTGCGCGCAAGAGTATTTTCTAAGGCTCAGGGTTATAACAAAGCTCATGAAGGATAAGGCCTTTGAAACTATTGAAGGACAATGCAGAGAAGTTGCACCTGGAGGAATTAAGAAAGCATTGTAAGTTTGCGCCGCAGGAGGATGAGTTCTGTGGAGGAACACTTGGTCATTCGCAGGAATCACCAAGGAAGGACAGAAAGTCGGTATTCTCTGAGGAGGATTCGCGACATCCCGTGAGATGTTAGATCTCACAGAGGAGTAGGGGAGATATGATGAGTAACTCCCAAAAGGTTCAAATCTCAGGAGAGATAGGACCGTAGATCCGAGCCATAAGGGTCATCGGATTTACATGTGAGATTCCATATCGGAGTTTCATGGGTTGAAGTCCCGTAAACACTGCATCAGGAATTGTGAAATCATGATACGCGATATCCCAGCAGCCAAAGGAACCGTGTGAGGCCAGCGGAGTCAGCGAGTGGACAAGTGGCACGATATTTTGGAGTTTCGTGGCGAGAAGTTCTGAAACATTTACATCAGGATTCGCGATACCGCGAAGTCTGAAATTTCGACATAGGTGACGTAGTGTTGAAAGGTCAAACTCGCGAGTATATCGGAGTTTCGGCGAATCGGGATTCGGGAGTTGGAGAACCAAGTTGGTTGAGATTGCGAGTGTCGAAATCGCGATAGGGAAAATCCCGAAAGGGAAGGTCAGCATTGACTGTATCGGCATTCGTAGATTCGAGAGTCCAACGCTCGACCACTGACCTCATGAAGTCGCGAAGTCCGATCCCCCAAGTGTGAAGAGGGGATCCGGTGAAGAGTTTGATGTGGGTGCAAATTTCCCGACAGGGAAATAGAAGAGCGTTAGAGTTCTTCGGGCCGTGGAAAAAGGAAAGATCATGTGTTGATGTGGACCTCCCGACCTGCGGGTTGTGTAGGGAGCCTACATCATCACATTTTAACTTGGAGTTTTTGTAAATGGGCATAAGTCTATAAGACCTAGAAAGGAACATGGAGTGGTAATTTCCATGCACTGTAAATTGAAGTGTTTGTAAATCGACATATGTCTATAAGTCCTAGAAAGGAATGCGGATTGGTAATTTGTAAGCGTTGTAACTTGGAGTGTTTGTAAACTGGCATATGTCTATAAGACCTAGAAAGGCACACGGAGTGGTAATTTCCAAGTGCTGAAACTTGGAGTGTTTGTAAACAAGCATATGTCTATAAGACCCAGAAAGGCACGCAGAGTGGTAATTTCCATGCATTGAAACTTAGAGTGTTTGTAAACGGGCATATGTCTATAACACCTAGAAAGGCATGCATAGTGGTAATTTCCATGCATCGAAACTTGGAGTGTTTTTAAACGAGCATATGTGTATAAGACCTAGAAAGTTACGCGAAGTGGTAATTTCCATGCGCTGAAACTTGGAGTGTTTGTAAACGGGCATATGTCTATAACACCTAGAATGGTACGCAGAGTGGTAATTTCCATGCACTGAAACTTGGAGTGTTTGTAAACGGGCATATGCCTATAAGACCTAGAAAGGCACATAGAGTGGTAATTTCCATGTGCTCAAACATGAAGTATTTGTAAATGGGCATATGTCTATAATACCTAAAAAGGCACGTGAAGAGGTAATTTCCATGCGTTCAAACTTGGAGTGTTTGTAAATGGGCATATGTCTATAACAACTAGAAAGGCATTCGAGATGTAGAAAGGCACGCAGAGTGGAAATTTCCATGCGCTATAACTTGCAGTGTTTGTAAACGAGTATATTTCTATAAGACCTGGAAAGGCACGCAGAGTGGTAATTTCCATGCATTGTAACTTGGAGTGTTTGTAAACGAGAATATGTCCATAAGACCTAGAAACCCATACGTAGTGGTAATTTCCATGCCCTTTAACTTGGATTGTTTGTAAATGGGCATATGTCTATAAGACATAGAAAGGCACATCAAGTGGTAATTTCCATCTATGGTAACTTGGAGTGTTTGTAAATGGGCATATGCCTATAAGACCTAGAAAGGCATGTGGAATGTTAATTTCCATGCGTTGTAACCTTGAGTGTTTGTAAATAGGCATATGCCTATAAGACCTAGAAAGGCACGTGATTTCCATGTGTTGTAACTTAGATTGTTTGTAAATGGGCATATGCCTATAAGACCTATAAAGGCATGCGGTGTGCTAATTTCCATCCGCTGTAACTCAGAGTTAATTGTATATTTCTGTGTGCTGTAACTTCGAGTGTTTGTAGATTTCCATGCATTGTATCTTGGAGTGCTTGTAAATGGGCATATGCCTATAATATCTAGAAAGGCATGCAGAGTGTTTCTAGATTTCGATGCGCTATAACTTGGAGTGTTTGTAAATGGGCATATGCCTATCAGACCTAGAAAGGAACGCAGACTGGTAATTTCCATGTGTTATAACTTGGAGTGTTTGTAAATGGGCATATGTCTATAAGACCTAGAAAGGCACATGGAGTGGTAATTTCCATCTGTTGTAAATTGGAGTGTTTGTAAATGGGCATATGTCTATAAGACCTAGAAAGGCATGTAGAGTGGTAATTTCCATGCGCTGTAAGTTGGAGTGTTTGTAAACGGGCATATGTCCATAAGACCTAGAAAATCACACGGAGTGGTAATTTCCATGTGCTAAAACATTGAGTGTTTGTAAATGGGCATATGCCTATAAGACGGAAAAAGACACACATAGTGGTAATTTCCATGTGTTGTAACTTGGAGTGTTTGTAAATGGACATATGTCCATAAGACCTAGAAAAGCACGTGGAGTGGTAATTTCCATGCGCTGTAAGTTGGATTGTTTGTAAACGGGCATATGCCTCTAAGACCTAGAAAGGCACGCAATTTCCATGCATTGTAACTTGGAGTGTTTGTAAATGGGCATATGCCTATAAGACCTAAAAAGGCACGCGGAGTGCTAATTTCTATGTGTTGTAACTTGGAATGTTTGTAGATTTCCATGCATTGTACCTTATAGTGTTTGTAAATGGGAATCTGCCTATAAGACGTAGAAAGGCACACATAGTGGTAATTTCCATGCGTGTTTGTAAATGGGCACATGTCTATAAGACCTAGAAAGGCACGGAGTGGTAATTTCCATGCATTTTAACTTGGAGTTTTTGTAAATAGGAATATGTCTATAAGACCTAGAAAGGCATGTGGCGTGGTATTTTCCATGCGCTGTAAATTGAAGTGTTTGTAAACAGGCATATATCTATAAGTCTTAGAAAGGCACTCGGATTGGTAATTTACAGGTGTTGTAACTTGGAGTGTTTGTAAATGGGCATATGTCTATAAGACCTAGAAAGGCATGCAGAGTGGTAATTTCCAAGCACTGAAACTTGGAGTGTTTGTACATTTCCATGCACTGTAACTCGAAGTGTTTGTAAATGGGCATATGCCTATAAGACCTAGAAAGGCACACAGAGTGTTTGTAGATTTCCATGCATTTTAACTCAAAGTGTTTGTAAATGGGCATATGCCTATCAGACCTAGAAAGGCACGTGGAGTGGTAATTTCATGCATTGTAACTTGGAGTGTTTCTAAATGGGCAGATGCTTATAAGACCTAGAAAGGCACCTGGAGTGGTAATTTCCAAGTGTTGTAACTTGGAGTGTTTGTAAATGGGCATATGCCTATAAGAACTAGAAAGGCACACAAATTTCTAATTTCCATGCGCTTTTTGTAAATGCGCATATGCCTATAAGACGTAGAAAGATACACGGATTGGTAATTTCCACACACTGTAACTTGGAGTGTTTGTAAATGGCCATATTCCTATAAGACCTAGAAAGGAACGTCGAGTGGTAATTTTGTTGCACTGTAACATGGAGTGTTTGTAAATGGGCATATGCCTATAAGACCTAGAAAGGCATGTTGGATGGTAATTTCCATGCATCGTAACTTCGAGTGTTTGTAAATAGGCATATGCCTATACGAACTAGAAAGACACGCAGAGTGGTAATTTCCATGTGTTTATAACTTGGAGTGTTTGTAAATGGGCATATGTCTATAAGACCTAGAAAGGCACGTGGAGTTGTAATTTCCATGCGCTGTAACTTGGAGTGTTTGTAAATTGACATATGCCTCTAAGACCTAGAAAGGCACGCGATTTCCATGCATTGTAACTTGGATTGTTTGTAAATGGGCATATGCCTATAAGACCTAGAAAGGCACATGGAGTGCTAATTTCCATGTGTTGTAACTTGGAGTGTTTGTAGATTTCCATGTGTTGTAACTTGGAGTGTTTGTAAATGGGAATCTTCCTATAAGACCTAGAAAGGCACGCAGAGTGGTAATTTCCATGTGTGTTTGTAAACGGGCATATGTCTATAAGACCTAGAAAGGCACAGAGTGGTAATTTCCATGCATTTTAACTTGGATTTTTTGTAAATGGGCGTATGTCTATAAGTCCTAGAAAAGCATGCGGATTGGTAATTTGCAAGCGTTGTAACTAGGAGTGTTTGTAAACGGGCATATGTCTATAAGACCTAGAAACAGACACAAAGTGGTAATTTCCAAGCGCTGAAACTTGGAGTGTTTGTAAGCAAGCATATGTCTATAAGACCTAGAAAGGCACGTGGAGTGGTAATTTCCATGCATTGAAACTTAGAG
>JZKD02S2320391.1:21769-32709 GCA_000966675.3 Picea glauca
TGACCTAGAAAGGCATGTAGAGTGGTAATTTCCATGCACTGTAACTTCGAGTGTTTGTAAACGGGCATGTGTCTATAAGACCTAGAAAGGCACCCGTAGTGGTAAATTCCATGTGCTATAACCTGGAGTGTTTGTAAACGAGTTTGTGTTGATAAGACCTAGAAAGGCATGCGGAGTGGTAATATCCATGCTGTGTAACTTGGAGTGTTTGTAAATGGGCATATGTCTATAAGACCTAGAAAGGCACGCATAGTGTTAATTTCCATGTTCTGTAACTTGGAGTGTTTGTAAATGGGCATATGTCTATAAGACCTAGAAAGGCACGCGGAGTGGTAATTTCCATGCATTGTAACTTTGATTGTTTGTAAACGGGCATATGTCTATAAGAACTAGAAAGACACACAGAGTGGTAATCTCCATGTACCTTGGAGTGCTTATAAATGGGCATATGCCTATAAGACCTAGAAAGGCATGCAGAGCAGTAATTACCATGCGTTGTAGCTTGGAGTGTTTGTAAATGGGCATATGTTTATAGGACCTTGAAATACACGCCGAGTGGTAATTTCCATGCATTGTAACTGGGAGTGTTTGTAAATAGGCATATGTCTATAAGACCTAGAAATACACGCGGAGTGGTAATTTTCATGTGCTATAACTTGGAGTGTTTGTAAACGGGGATATGTCTATTAGAACTAGAATAGCACGCAGAGTGGTAATTTCCATGCGTTGTAACTTGGAGTGTTTGTAAATGAGCATATGTCTATAAGACCTAGAAATGCACGTAGAAGGGTAATTCCCATGTGTTGTAGCTTAGAGTGTTTGTAAACGAGTATATGCCTATAAGAACTAGAAAGGCACGTAGAGTGGTAATTTCCATGCGTTGTAACTTGGATTGTTTGTAAATGGTTATATGCCTATAAGACCTAAAAAGGCACGTGGAGTGCTAATTACCATGCATTGTAACTTGGAGTGTTTGTCAATGGGCATATGCCTATATGACCTATAAAGGCACACTAAATGATAATTTCCAATCACTGTAACTTGGAGTGTTTCTAAATGGGCATATGCCTATAAAACCTAGAAAGCCACATGATTTCCATGCGCTGTAACTTGGAGTGTTTGTAAATGGGCATAGGGCTATAAGAACTAGAAAGGCACGTAGAGTGGTAATTTCCATGGGATGTAACTTGGAGTGTTTGTAGATTTCCATGCGTTGTAACTCGGAGTGTTTGTAAATGGACATATGCCTATAAGACCTAGAAAGGCACACAGAGTGTTTGTAGATTTCCATGCGTTTTAACTCAAACTATTTGTAAATGGGCATATGCCTATCAGACCTAGAAAGGCACGCAGAGTGGTAATTTCCATGTGTTGTAACTTGGAGTGTTTCTAAATGGGCAGATGCTTATAAGACCTAGAAAGGCACCTGGAGTGGTAATTTCCATGCACTGTAACTTGGAGTGTTTGTAAATGGGCATATGCCTATAAGACCTAGAAAGGCATGCGGACTGGTAATTTTGATACGCCTTTTGTAAATGCGCATATGCCTATAAGACCTAGAAAGTTACGCAGATTGGTAATTTACATGCGTTGTAACCTGGAGTGTTTCTAAATTGACATATGCCTATAAGACCTAGAAAGGCACGTCGAGTGGTAATTTCCATGCACTGTAACATGTAGTGTTTGTAAATGGGCATATGCCTATAAGATCTAGAAAGGCACGTCGAGTGGTAATTTCCATGCGTTGTAACTTGGAGTGTTTGTAAATGAGCATATGCTTATAAGATCTAGAAAGACACGCAGAGTGGTAATTTCCATGAGTTGTAACTTGGAGTGTTTGTAAATGGGCATATGTCTATAAGACCTAGAAAGGCACATCGAGTGGTAATTTCTATGCACTATAACTTGGAGTGTTTGTAAATTGACATATGCCTCTAAGACCTAGAAAGGCATGTGATTTCCATGCATTGTAACTTGGAGTGTTTGTAAATGGGCATATGCCTATAAGACCTAGAAAGGCATGCAGAGTGCTAATTTCAATGTGTTGCAACTTGGAGTGTTTGTAGATTTCCATGCGTTGTAACTTGGAGTGTTTGTAAATGGGAATCTACTTATAAGACCTAGAGAGGCACGCAGAGTGGTAATTTCCATGCGTGTTTGTAAATGGGCATGTGTCTATAAGACCTAGAACGGCACAGAGTGGTAATTTCCATGCAGGAGCAACGCAAACATGAAGCGAGCCAACGTGGAGACAATCGGATAGTTGGACAAGCGCCAGAACAATTTTTGAATTTTTCTTGGATTTGATGCGTGAACATAAATGTGGTAATTTAATGAAGTGCACTTGTATAATGTAAACGGACCTTGAGCGATTTTATCTCATCCTTAGTAGGTAGAAGGCATTTATAGTAGTTAATGCAAGTAGGTAGAATTGAATGTGTAGATTAGACAGTTTTAGAGCGCAAGAGGGAAACGAGATATAGACACCCTCATTGTGTATTGTAACATTATGAAGAAGCATTGTTAGAAGAGCAAGAGCATGCAAAGAGCTGTGTAAGAACACCCATGTACAGTTATTTGGATTAATAGAAAGAGTTTGATTCAAATTCATGGTTTTGTGTTTGTTCTCTGTGTATTGATGTTGAATGATAGGCTCATGAATGTTTGCTTCCAGTTATACATTTGCTTTATATGATGTGTATATGATTTCATTCTTTGAGTTTGAAGTCTGAAAGGGTGAGGGAATGAGTTTCAATTGTTTCTCTATCTGAACAAGGATTCCTACAAGGAGTGTAGTTGAAGTGTCCGCAAGGAGTACGTTGACAAAGGGTTCAGATAGAGATAGCTTTGGATTCTCATTCACGCAGAAGTGCAGACATGCACAGGTGTCGTGCAAGGAGTGCACAGGCGAAGTGAAGTTTCAGGGTTGCGAACCTGAGAAAATCATTGAGGGACTATTGTTGCAGGTGTGCGTAGAGTCAAAAGATTTTAGCACTGGGAAGTGTCTGAAGGTTGCAGCAAGGAGTGCGCGCAAGAGTCTTTTCTAAGGCTCATGGTTATAACAAATCTCAGGAAGGATAAGGCCTTTGAAACTGTTGAAGGGCAGTGCAGAGAAGTTGCACCTGGAGGAATTAAGAAAGTGTCGTAAGTTTGCACCGCAGGAGGACAAGTTTCATGGAGGAACACTTGGTCATTCGCAGGAATCGCCAAGGAAGGATGGACGGTCGGTATTCTCTGAGGAGGATTCGTGACAGGACCGTAGATCTCACAGAGGAGTAGGGGAGATACGATGAGTAATTCCCAAAAGGTTCAAATCTTAGGAGAGACAGGACTGTAGATCCGAGCCATAAGGGTCGTCGGATTTACACGTGAGATTCCATATCGGAGTTTCGTGGGTTGAAGTCCCGTAAACATTGCATCAGGAATCGCAAAATAATGATACACGATATCCCGACAGCCAAAGGAACCGTGTGAGGCCAGCGCAGTCATCGAGTGGATAGGTGGCATGATATTTTGGAGTTTCATGGCAAGAAGTTCCAAAACATTTACATCAGGATTCGCGATACTGCGAAGTCCGAAATCCCGACAGAGGTGACGTAGCGTTGAAAGGTCAAACTCGTGAGTATATCGAAGTTTCGACGAATCGGGATTCGAGAGTCGGAGAACCAAGTTGGTTGACATCGCGAGTGTCGAAATCGCGATAGGGAAAATCCTGAAAGGGAAGGTCAGCATTGACTGTATCGGCATTCAGGGATTCAAGAGTCCAACGCTCGACCACTGACCTCATGAAGTTGCGAAGTTCGATCCCCCGAGTGTGAAGAGAGGATCCGGTGAAGATTTTGTTTTCGGTGTAGATTTCCCGATAGGGAAATAGAAGAGCGTTAGAGTTATTCGGTCCATGGAAAAAGGAAAGATCCTGTGTTGACGTGGACCTCCCGACCTGCAGGTTGTTTAGGGAGTGTGTGTCATCATATTTGGTATCAGAGCACAGAAAGGTTCTTTGCTTTCTGTAGCAGAGGAAGAGAATTCACCATGCTGCTAAGGAGAAGGGACAGGCAAACACCCAATCCACCAGAGAATAGGGAAATTCCATGAAGAAGAGGCAGACAGATGATAGATCCAGCTATGGAGAGAGAGATGTGTGATCTGCGAGCCAGACTTGTAGACATGGATACAACACAACGATGCACAGTCAGTGCTGGGGATCTGAGTGATTCCAAAAGCGAGATTGAGGCTGAATGTGAAGATGAAGTTGCAGCTGAAGATGCATCAAAGGAGCGTTTGATTAGAGCTATTGCAAGGATGGATGCAAGAGCGAAGATGGACATTCCAGTTTACAAGGGAAACTTGGATGCAGAGGAGCTTCGAGACTGGATTAGAGCTCTAGATACATACTTCGACTATGAAGATGTCGAAGAAGACAAGAAAGCCAAGCATGCTGTCACAAGATTGAAAGGACATGCAACATTATGGTGGGATGAACTACAAGCTGACAGACGCTACAAAGGCAAGCAGAAGATAAAAATCTGGGATCGAATGATCGCAAAGATGAAGGCAAAATTCATCTCGAGAGATTATCAAATTACTCTGTTCAGGAGGATGCAGAACCTGAGACAGAAGATGATGACAGTAAAAGAATACACTGAGGAATTCTACAAACTAAACATCAGGGCAGGTCATCGGGAGAGTGATGATGAAAAAGTTGCCAGATACATGAATGGCCTGAGATATGATATTCAGGATGAGATGAGCATGGTAACCATCCGAACAGTGGAAGATGCTTATCAGATGGCTCTAAAAGTGGAAGAGAAGCTGAGACGAAAGCAGAGTCAAAGGGGTTGAGGTAGAAGTCAGCCCAGAGGAAAATCAGTTTCCCAGGATAAATATTTGAATCCCAAGGAGGACTGGAAGAAACCTCAGACTCAAACTGAGAGATGTGGAACATCACAGAGAGGGCCATATGCTAAACAGAAAGGGAAACATACTGAGAAGAAAGGAGATTATGCTGACAACAACACTTTTCCTCGTACTAGAGGCAGAGGAAGAGGATGAGGTGGAGTAATCACATGCTTCACATGTGGGAAGAATGGGCACAAGTCTTACGAGTGTCCATATAAAAAGAAGGACATTGGAGAAGCTCACATCACCAAGGCACAAAGGCGGGATGTTGAGGCAGAAGATGCTAAAGGCGGAAGATCGCTGATGATGCGAAAAATCCTTTTGACACACGAGAAGGAGGTGGAGAGTTCAGTCCAAAGGACCAGACTTTTCAGGACTGCTTTCAAGACCAACGATAGGGTATGCAAGGTCATTGTAGATAGTGGTAGCACGAATAATATCGTATCTATAGAGATGGTAGAGAAGCTGGAGATGGAGACGACTGATCATCCAAGCCCATACAGAGTTTCGTGGCTACAAAAAGGACACCAGGTAACTGTCACTAAACAATGTTTAGTTGAATTCAAGATAGGAGGGTATAATGATAAGATCTTATGTGATGTCATTCCTATGGACGTTTGTCATCTATTGTTGGGTAGACCATGGAAATATGACATAAATGTGATTCATGATGGGAGAATGAACACATACACCCTAGAGAAGAATGGGAGGACACACATGTTGCTTCCAATCAAGGATAAGGAGGTGAAACYGGAAGTAAGCAACACAATACTTCTCATGAGTGGGAAGGAACTTCTTACAGAGGTTAAGAAGAAGGAGGATCCACAGTTCATAGTGGTCAGGAAGCCTAGGATTGTTTTGACCAGCACAAGAGTGGATGATTTACCAGAGGAAGTTCAAGAACTACTGGAAGAGTTCGCTGATATAATAGTGGACGAATTACCTTGTTTGTTATTGTTGATCAGAAGTGTGAGTCATCATATTGATCTCATACCAGGAGCCAGTTTGCCAAACAAAGCCACATACAGATTGACACCGCAAGAGAATGAAGAGGTTAAGAGGCAAGTCCAGGATTTATTGGAAAAAGGTTTGGTCAGAGAAAGCTTGAGTCCATGTGCTGTTCCAACAGTACTTAGTCTGAAGAAAGACAGAGGCTGGCGGATGTGTACTAACTCGAGGGAGATCAACAAGATAACCATCAGGTACAGATTTCCATTGCCAAGGATGGATGATCTGATGGATTGCTTGAGTGGAGAAAAGTATTTTTCAAATATTGATTTGAAAAGCAGTTATCATCAGATTCGCATGAGAGAAGGTGATGAATGGAAGACAACATTCAAAACCAAAAAAGGGTTGTATGAATGGCTTGTTATGTCGTTTGGCTTAACAAATTCATCGATTACCTTCATGAGGTTGATGAACAAAGTCTTAAGGGAGTTCATCGGAAAATTTTTCATTGTGTATTTGGATAACATACTGGTTTTCAGTAAAACAGTGGCAGAGCATCTGAAGCATTTGGCTACAATGATGCAGAAACTACAACAAGAGAAGTTGTTGATAAATATGAAGAAGTCCTCATTCATGAAGACAAAGCTCATTTACTTGGGATTTGTTATTTCTGCAAATGAGTTGAGGATGGATCCAGATAAGGTAGAAGTAATCAAGAATTGGCCATCACTGAGGAATATCTTTAAGGTAGAAGTTTTCACGGATTGGCTAGTTTCTACCGAAAATTCATTAGGAATTTTAGTGGAATTAGTGCAGCAATGATGGATACAGTGAAAAAAAGACCCAAGTCTTTTCACTGGACTGTAGAGGCTGAAAGGAGTTTTAATCTGTTGAAGAGGAAGATTACGGAACAACTAGTTTTGGTGTTGCCGGATTTTTGAAAGACATTTAAGGTGAAATGCAATGCAAGCGGATTTGCAATCGGGGCAGTCTTGAGTCAGGAAGACAGGTCAATAGTGTATTTCAGCGAGAAGATGAATGAAGCGAAAGTGAAGTACTCCACTTATGATAAAGAGTTTTATGCTATCATACAGGCATTGAAGAAATGGAGGCATTACTTGATCCCGAAGGAGTTTGTCTTATACAGTGACAATCATGCACTACAGTTTGTGACTCAACAAGAGAAGTTGAATCAGAGACATGTCAAATGGGTTGAGTATATGCAAAATTTCACTTTTGTGATTAAACATATTTATGGTACTGCTAACAAAGTGGTTGATGCTTTGAGCAGGAAGTGTTTGTTGTTGCAGGAGTTCAAAGTCAGAACATTGGGTTTTGATGATCTCATAGACATGTATGCAGATGATCGGGATTTTAAGGAAGCGTATGAAGCAGCCGAGAATCCAATTCTCAGAGATAGAAGCCAATGGATAGAATACATGATCCAGGAAGGATTACTGTTTAGAGGTAATCAACTGTGTATTCTGAAATGCTCCATGAGGGAGAATCTGATGAAGGAGAAACACAGTGGAGGATTGGCATGGCACTTTGGTCATGACAAGACATTCGCAAAGTTGAATGAGTCATATTTTTGGCCGAGAATGTGAGCAGACGTCAAGAGATTCGTGGATAGATGCAGAATTTTCCAGCATTCAAAAGGAAGAAAACATAATGCGGGGTTCTATCAACCATTTCCCATACCGGAAAGGCCGTGGGATGCAATTAGCATGGATTTTGTATTGGGGTTGCCAAGAACACAAAGAGGTTGTGATTCAATCTTTGTGGTGGTGGATAGATTTTACAATATGGCACACTTCTTTCCATGTCAGAAGACCAGTGACACAACTCACATTGCGAACCTATTTTTCAAAGAGATCATTTGACTTCATGGATTGCCAAGGAGTATAGTTTTGGATCGAGATACGAAGTTCATAGGGAATTTTTGGAGGACCTTATGGAAGAAGCTGGGAACTAACTTGGTGTTTAGTTCAGTGTATCATCCTCAAACGAATGGACAGACAGAAGTGGTAAACAGAAGTCTGGGAGACTTGCTGAGAAGCTTGGTGACAAAACACCATAGCCAGTGGGACAGCATATTACCATAGGTAGAGTTTGCTTATAATGACTTAGTTAACAGGATCACAGGGAAGAGTCCATTTCAAGTTGTTTATGGCATGCAGCCGAGATGAATTTCTGAATTGAGAGATTCAGAACAGACTGCGACTAGGAGCGCTAGTGCAGAAGAATTCGCAGAGGCGATGAAAGAACTTCACAGCTAGGTGAAGGAGCGATTGCAGAATTCAAGTCAGGAATATAAGCATAGAGCATATCAACATAGAAGACAACTTCAGTTTGAGGTTGGTGACTTGGTTCTGGCACATTTGAGAAGAGAAAGGTTCGTGAGAAGAACATATAATAAGTTGAAGATGAAGAAAATAGGGCCATGTAGGGTCTTGAAGAAATTTGGGATGAATGCTTATGAGATTGAATTATCCGATGGGATCGAAATTTCTCCGATATTCAATATCTCATATTTATACCCATATAAGGCTGAGGAAACAGGGACTGGAAATGAGCAGCCAGTGATCCAATGGACAAAGAAGATGCCAGTTGCAGAGAAGCTGCAGATGGAGCACATACTGGATAAAAGAGTGAGCAAAAGGACTAGGCAAAAGCAATACTTTGAGTATCTGGTCAAATGGAAGAACCATCCAGTTGAAGATGCCAGTTGGGAGAGTGAAGCGGAGATACAGAAGCATGGACGAACCGTGCACGAGCTCATGGATAGGAGCCCATGAAAATTTTCAAGCGAGGGAGTATGATGTAGGAGCATCGCCAACATCAAGCAAGCCAACGCGAAGACAATCGGACAACTGAACAAGCGCTAGCGCAATTTTTGAATTTCTCTTGGATTTGATGCGCGAACATAAATGTGGCAATTTAATGAAGCGCACTTGTATAATGTAAACGAACCTTGAGCGATTTTCTCTCGTCCTTAGTAGATAGAAGGCATTTATAGTAGTTAATGCAAGTAGGTAGAATTGAATCTGTAGATTAGACAGTTTTAGAGTGCAAGAGGGAAACATGATATAAACACCCTCATTGTGTATTGTAACATTATGAAGAAGCATTGTTAGAAGAGGAAGAGCATGCAGAGAGCTGTGTAAGAACACCCATGTACAAATATTTGGATTAATAGAAAGAGTTTGATTCAAATTCATGGTTTTGTGTTTGTTCTCTGTGTATTGATGTTGAATGATAGGCTCATGAATGTTTGCTTCCAGTTATACATTTGCTTTATATGATGTGTATATGATTTCATGCTTTGAGTTTGAAGTCTGAAAGGGTGATGGAATGAGTTTCAATTATTTCTCTATATGAACAAGGATTCCTGTAAGGAGTGCAGTTGAAGTGTCCGCAAGGAGTTCATTAACAAAGGGTTCAGATAGAGATAGCTTTGGATTCTCATTCACGCAGAAGTGCAGACAGACACAGGTGTCATGCAAGGAGTGTGCAGGCCAAGTGAAGTTTCAGGGTTGCGAACCTGAGAAAAGAGTTGAGGGACTGCTGCTGCAGGTGTGCGTAGAGTTAAAAGATTTCATCACTATGAAGTGTCTGAAGGTTTCCGCAAGGAGTGCGCGCAAGAGTCTTTTCTAAGGCTCAGGGTTATAACAAAGCTCAAGAAGGATAAGGCCTTTGAAACTGTTGAAGGATAGCGCAGAGAAGTTGCACCTGGAGGAATTAAGAAAGCATTGTAAGTTTGCACCGCAGGAGAACGAGTTATGTGGAGGAACACTTGGTCATTCGCAGGAATCGCCAAGGAAGGACGGAAAGTTGGTATTCTCCAAGGAGGATTCACGACATCCCGTGAGATGTTAGATCTCACAGAGGAGTAGGGGAGATATGATGAGTAATTCCCAAAAGGTTCAAAGCTCAGGAGAGACAGGACCATAGATCCGAGCCACAAGGGTCATCGGATTTACACGTGAGATTCCATATCGGAGTTTCATGGGTTGAAGTCCCGTAAACACTGCATTAGGAATTGTGAAATCATCATACGCGATATCCTGACAGCCAAAGGAACCGTGTGAGGCCAGCGGAGTCAGCGAGTGGACAGGTGGCACGATATTTTGGAGTTTTGTGGCGAGAAGTTCTGAAACATTTACATCAGGATTCACGATACTGGGAAGTCTGAAATTTCGACAAAGGTGACGTAGTGTTGAAAGGTCAAACTCGCGAGTATATCGGAGTTTCGGCGAATCGTGATTCGGGAGTCGGAGAACCAAGTTGGTTGACATCGCGAGTGTCAAAATCGCGATAGGGAAAATCCCGAAAGGGAAGGTCAGCGTTGACTGTATCGACATTCATGGATTCGAGAGTCCAACGCTCGACCACTGACCTCGTGAAGTCGTGAAGTCTGATCCCCCGAGTGTGAAGAGGGGATTTGGTGAAGAGTTTGATGTGGGTGCAAATTTCTCGACAGGGAAATAGAAGAGCGTTAGAGTTCTTCGGGCCATGGAAAAAGGAAAGATTTTGTGTTGACGTGGACCTCCCGACCTGCAGGTTGTGTAGGGAGCCTACATCATCACATTTTAACTTGGATTTTTTGTAAATGGGCATATGTCTATAAGACCTAGAAAGGAACGTGGAGTGGTAATTTCCATGCACTGTAAATTGAAGTGTTTGTAAATGGGCATATGTCTATAAGTCCTAGAAAGGCACGTGGATTGGTAATTTGTAAGCGTTGTAACTTGGAGTGTTTGTAAACTGGCATATGTCTATAAGACCTAGAAAGGCACACTGAGTGGTAATTTCCAAGCGCTGAAACTTGGAGTGTTTGTAAACAAGCATATGTCTATAAGACCTAGAAAGGCACGCAGAGTGGTAATTTCCATGCATTGAAACTTAGAGTGTTTGTAAACGGGCATATGTCTATAACACCTAGAAAGGCATGCATAGTGGTAATTTCCATGCGTCAAAACTTGGAGTGTTTTTAAACGAGCATATGTCTATAAGACCTAGAAAGTTACGCGAAGTGGTAATTTCCATGCGCTGAAACTTGGAGTGTTTGTAAACGGGCATATGTCTATAAC
>JZKD02S2320413.1:9093-23333 GCA_000966675.3 Picea glauca
AGATCTACATTACTTCTTGTAGTGCCCTTCTTTTCCATATTTCCAGCATACCTTTACAAAATTTCCAGGAGATTTGTTTCTACCCTTAGATTTAGATCTCCCACTTGAAGACTTAGATCTATTTCTTTCCTAGGAGCATCCTCTTGAAAATAATTCATTTGTGCTCTATCCTTCCATCTTATTCCGTCTTATCTGCTCCAACAACAAGGATGAGACCACATCATTAAAACTCAAGGTAATTGTATCACTACCTATGGCCACAATCAGACTATCCCACGAGTCTAGTAAAGGGTACAGTAAGCTGATACATTTATCTCCATCTGAAATTTTACTCTCAACATATAATAACTAACTTACCACAACATTGAATGTGTTCAGGTGCTTTGTCACCAAGTCTCCATCTTTCATCCTCATATTATATAGCTTCTTTCGGAGGAACAATTTATTTACTAGGGACTTAGACGGATACAAATCCCCCAACTTATCCCATAACGCATTAATTGTAGCTTTCTCTGACACATTCAATAATAATGAATCTGAGAGACATAATCAGATTGTGCTCTTCACCTTCCGATCCAACTTTTTCCAGTCATCTATTGGCGTTCCTGTAGGTGCAGTACCTAGATCCATTGTGACCCACTGATATCTGTCTACCAACAGATCTTCCATCTTGAGCTTCCACAACTCAAAACTCTACCCATTAAATTTCTCGATCTCTATTTTCAAATTGTTCACCATTTATTTTCACCTAAAGAATCAATACCACGGATCTCGCACTCTAACAATGCTTATCACAGTCCCGAGCCAAACCCTGACAGCAAAGGCATCTCCCTGAAGCCAATAATTGCTTTGATACCAAATGTAGATTTTATCCTTGTACAATTATTTACTACACACTGATTTTCAGTAAAAGAACATAAAAGATACAATGGTAAATACACACATTACATAGATATTTTTCCCCTGGAAACCCAAACCGAGAAAACCAACAGTTTTTATATATTCATCATCTCATACATTGTTTACAATACAATATACATATAGGAGCCAACGAAATCCAAAACCCTAATCCAATGACTCGGATTAGTCAACAACACTAATTCTTTAACCGAAAATAGAAAACCATTGGCAAAAACCATGTGCCGAAAAACCACCCAAAAATGGATGCAAAAAACCGCCAATTTTTTTGTCTCCAAGGGCGCTGCCCTCGAACCCCCATACAGGGGGGCTCTGCCCCCCTCTTACCCCCTTGCGCACCTGGTGCAACATAAACACTAATTCTAACCACGCAAATAATATAACACATACCCAATAGATCTTACCATTGGATTTTTTTTCCATCTCAACTTCATTTCATTTAATGTTGCACAATCTTCTTTGTTTTTTGAAATGCATCGATCTCTCTTGAACAATGTCCAATTGGGTATATGCCTCCCAATTCAAAGAAATCTTAAAACCACATTGTCAGTTAATGCAAAGGAGGTGGATAAAATCCTAGCACCTATTAAATCATCATGGTCCACATCTTGTGTTAGTATTGTTTTTTTATGGGTGGATGGATGCAATGTGCCATTCACTTATTAATTTCATGGTGTCATCCCAAAATGGACCAGTGTTCTTGAAAGCGATGGATGCTTTTGGATACAAAAATTCATAATATATGAATGAGCTATTCATTCAAGTCATTGAATATGTAGTTGGTTATTATGTGCAAATTATTAGAAATAATGTATATGTTTGCAATGTTGATGACATGATTCTGGAAACTGTTGAAATATTGTAACTTGAAGAATATTCTACCCGAGAGAGAGTTGAATAATATTATTATATTATATTTAATTAGGCCCTATTGTGCCTTAGTAAAAGTCGGCCCTATTGTGCCTTGACAGTTAATTGTAAATTTAGAGAGTAAAGTGATAGGTCAACCCATACTTAATTATAGGTTGGCCAGACCATTATTTATAAGAAAGACTAGTGCCTCATTTACACACACCACACTAGCTCTACATCTATGAATAAGTGTGCAAGTATTGGAGGAACTGCTACTGCAGTTGAGTGTGATGTCAAGGAGGGTTTTTGGTCTATCTCTTAGTATTTCTTGGTTAAGTAGTGCGCTACTCTTCCTAGTGAAGGAGTAGAGGAGGATCTTCTATTTGTTCTTTGTTCTATCTATATTGAGGAAGTTTTCGCTGGGTTTTCTCCCCCATGAGGGTTTCCCAGGATAAAATGTGTCTCTATTGTTTCTATGATTGCCTCTCTTTCAGTGATCTTATTTAGGCAACTAATGTGTTGAATGATTATAATAATAAAGAATAATCGTAATTGCTAGTTGTATAAGTAAAAACTTCAACATGGTATCATAGAAGGCCTGAAAGAGACCAACTCACAGTTTATAAGAAGTGACTAGCCTCAACACACCCTCTCCAAAATCCAATTTTCAGTATTGCAACTGCTGCAGAAATAGGGTTTCTTCATAAACCCTAAGTGTGATGTTTTCCCTGTTTAAGGAGGACGTTGAGGGAAGTAACCACATATAGGATCTCTCCCTAGGAGGGCACATCTAGTCCCTCGATCAGAATTCTGAAATTTGAAGTTTGAAAAATTAGGATTTCCTCATAAAATGCTAAGTTGCAATTGCAATTGAAGCACTAGTTGCAGTTGCAGTTGAAGTACTAGTTGCAGTATCAATTGCAGTTGCAGTGCAAATTCCTTCATGCCAGTTGCAGTTCCAACACCAGTTGCAGTGAAAGTTTTTGTGAAGTGTTGGGACTGATTTTTATTATCCTAGTACGCCCTACCCTAACAAATCTCCAACTATCTTTAAATTACAAGTTGCAACACCTTTGAAGTTTTAAAGGTTCATTATTGCTTGTCAATGTTGTCGGATGGTGCCACTACCTATTGATGTTGTCAGAGGTATGCACTTAGATATGTTTAAAATGTGTCATTATTTTAAAGAGTACTTGCAGGAGAAAAGATCTTTTGTCTAAGCAACAATCATAGATCCAGAAGGATCTCAGATCCAACACATTCATAGGAACTATGCACTCCAGGTTTGATTACTTTGATATGCCTCTACTTGTTATGGAATTACTGTAATATTATGAATATCCAGGTTGCATTTTGATTTGTTGAACTTATCATACTAACCATTGGTCAAAATTAAAGTCAAAGTATTAGATTGATCAAAGTTGAGATTATAGATTTTATTCCCTAACTCAGATTTATGTCAAGATATCATATTGTCTTAGTACAGAGGAAATGTTGAAGAAAATACTTGTCATCGTGAATGAATGAGACTTGGAAGAAAATAAACACTCTCATTCTTGAGGACAAGACTCCAAGTTCCGGGTTTGATTGATTAAATTGTTTAGATTCAAATTTACACATATCAAGTTTGATAACTGCTAAACACTATAGTTGTGATAGCAATATTTGAAAAGTTTTATTATTGAATACTTAATAGCATGTGAGCACTATTGAGATAAATGCTTACTGTAATCATTTACTATATATAACTAACATCTCCTCTAGGAGAAACTTCTTATTTTGTTTCCAGGTTACCATGGAGAAATGATTGATCACAACACTAGAAGAGTGTTTCTCTCATTCCTTATTATTGTATTTCTTACCTTTTACCCTTGTTTCAAGCAGGTCACAAGTGATAGCTCTAAAGGAGCTATTGTGACGATTGTTCTTGCTATTTTTATTATTATTATTATAAAGAGTATTATTCTTGTATGTTGTTTCTCCCTTGTTGTTCTTGTTCTGGGCAGGTCACAGGTGATAACCCTGAGGAAGCTATATTGACGGTTGCAGGAGGAAACATATTAGATGAGACATGGACCAGACTATCCAAGTTGTATACATGACCATATATATCCATGTACCAAAGAAGATGAAGAAGAAGATACTTTTGAGATACAAAGTATCTCATATGGAGATTGGTTGTAAGGAGAAGAAGGCTCCAAAGATGACCAAACATTAGAATAGAACTCACAGTAGACTTGGTCAATGGATAATGAAACCACCTTGACAGGAATCAAAATTTGTTTGAAGTATGACTCGGCTTTTCATATTAAGAATTGGTATTCAACACCAAGTATATCATGCAGAGACTATGAAGTTTTTGTAAACTCCGAAGAAATAAAGACTTAGAGTAAGCTTGATCTAAAAAAGGATCAGATGGGAAAAGAGGCATCTTCTAGGATTGGCATACAAATGCCATGAGTTGAGAAGATTATATCGTAGCTTCAAATACCTCTAGGAGCATGAAATCTCCTGAGAAGATTCCTTTGTTTCAGTGGCAGAGGAGGAAGCTAGTCATAAGGAATGGGATACAGTGGTTGCCTTGATACCGGAAGGGAAGTTAATGGTGACTTCCAAGATTGATATAACAGATCAAGCATGTTGCAGATAACAGTATAAATATGTACAAAGCTTGATTTGTGTCCAAATAATTCTCCCAACAAGAAGGAGAAGACTATGACGAGACACTTGCTCAAGTAATCAAAAGAAGTATATATAGAAAAAACATGATTCATTAAAAGAAGCCAACACAATATGAGATTCAGAGGGAGAATATATGAGAATCCCTGACCATTTTACCTTCCAAGATGTGAAAACCAAGTTCTCCTCTAAATTTGACATGAAGGATATTGGTGCTGCAAATTTCATTTTGGGCATCGAAATTAAAAGAGATCGGACAAATAAGAAACTCTAGCTAAATCAGAGGAAATTTTTCGAGACAATATTGCAGAGGTTTAATATGCAAGAATGTAAAATGGTCAGGGTTCCTATTCCTATAGGTGTAAAGTTATCTACAGATCATTGTCTGAAGACACAAGAAGAGGAAGAGGACATGTCCCATGTTCCATATTCTAGTGAAGTTGGAAGTTTGATGTATGTTGTAAATGTGTTGAACCTGCACATAATAGATCTAGCTACAAAATACTACACACATTTGTAGAGATAAATTGAGAAAGAAGAAGAAGGAGAGAGAATTGAAGAATTCTCATTAACCGTTGTGAATAATGAATAATTTACACATGCTATACTCTGTATAACTCAATGAATGCGCATTGGAGGAGAACCAATGCGCCATAGTGGTGGTCTAGAGTGATCTGGACACACACCAACAGTTACGGGAGTGAACTTCCACCTAGTCTAGTCTCTCAGGCAGTTACAGGAGTGAACTGCCACCTAGTTGAGTTAACTAGTCAACTAGTCTTCAGTTAACAGACTGAACAAAGTGTAGTGAGGAGTAGATTAAGGAATCAAAGGTAATGCGTCAGTCTGGTGATGATCCAAATGCAAGTGCGCATTAGCATGGTGATGATCCCAATGTTGCATGGTGACAAAACCAATGCAGCATCTAGACTCAACTCAACTAGTCAAACTGAAGTGTCAACTGAAAGAGAATATTCTCCAGGTGAGGTACAATGTATGTAAAAAGAAGAACTGCAGTTTCTAGGCAATTATGTTCTTCACTCCAAGACGACTTCGCAGAGAATGGAACTTTTGCTCAATGAAGTTCTTGGTGAATATGTCTGTCATTTGTTCTGTTGAAGGACAAAATTGTAGGTTGATGATCCCCTCGTGTACTAAGTCCTAGATGTAGTGCAAGTGGATATCGATGATCTTCTCCTGTTGCCTCTGAACTAAATCTCTGCAGAACTTCAGAGTGCTCTGGTTGTCACACAAGATGAAAATCGGCCAATGAAACTAAATTCCCAACTCAGTGAGGAAATGTTGTAGCCACATAGCTTGAATAGTTATGTTAACTACCCCTCTGTACTCCGCCTCGACTGAAGATAGAGAAATGGAAGCTTGCTTCTTGCTCAACCAACAGATAGGCCAGGAACCAAGACTAAGTGAGTAACTAGATGTGGACTTATGATCACTGTTATCGCCAGCCTAGTCAGAATCAGTAAACCTGATGAGATCTAATGTAGAGTTTTTTTCATAATGAATCCCAAAGGTGATGGTTTCGTGTATGTATCGAAGGATACGCTTTGCAACCTTCCAATGTAGTTCATGCGACTCCTACATGAACTTGGAAACTGCTCCAACTGTATAGGAGAGCTCTAGTATGGAGTGTGTGAGATACAACAAGCTCCCCACTAACTGTCTGTACAATGTGCTGTGAACCAGTGGAGTCTTCCTGTCATCCTCAAGTTTGGCTCTTGATAGGAAACAATTCGGAGCAGACTTGTAGTCCGCCATGTGAAATATCTCAAGGATATCTCATGCATACTTGGCCTAAGAAAGTTTGATGCCTGATGCATCTTGACTTATCTCGAGTCCAAGGAAGAAGTGTAGCAGACCCGTGTCCATCATCAAAAACCTGTCATGTAGAATCCTCTTGACTGCAACAATCGTTGAAGTCGAGAAATCAGTGATCAACAAATTATCAACATACAGAACTAAGAGTAGAAGTGAATCAGTTGTCCTGAGCATGTAGACATTCGGGTCTGATTTACAACATACAAAGTTTTGTGACAACAAGTAGGAGTCCATCTTAGCATACCATACCCTCAGAGCTTGCTTGAGGCCAGAAAGGGACTTCTTCAGTCAACAGACCAAAGATGAGTCCTACATAAATCCCTGGGGCTGCTCCATATAGATATCCTTAGAGAGATCACCATGAATAAATGCATTCTTCACGTCCATCTGATGAACTTACCATCCTTTGGCTGCCGCAATGGAAAGTGTCAATCGTATGGAATCCATCTTCGCTACTAGAGAGAATGTCTCATCATAGTCAATACCATGCACCTGTTGAAAGCCTTTGGAAACAAGCCTAGCTTTGTATTTGCTAATATGTCCATCTACTACGCTCTTGGTCCTGTAGACCCATCTACATATGACAAGTTTCCTCTCAGAAGGAAGGGGAACCAGATCCCAAGTCTCGTTCTCGAGGAGGGATTTGTACTCCTCCTGCATGGCAGATTCCCAAAAGGTATTTCCAACAGCCTCTCCATAAGACTGTGGATATGAAGATTGAACCAAGAAAAGATGCCTGGAGGGAAATGGTTCAATGGAAGTGAGTGCAACAAGAGGCTCCTCAAAATCAGATCGAGTCCTCCTAGTATCGGCTAGATCACCAATGAGATCCCCTGCATTCTGAAGAGTAGTTTGTGCCCACTTGGGCCTCTTCTCTGGCTCTGCAACTACATATGGATGCTCTGACTCTACATCTGATTGTACTAACTCTGAATCTGAATCATCTGAGTCCTCTGAATCAGAACTCTCGTCTGAAGAAGATTCGTCATGTGCATTCTCATCATCTCAGACAGATGGAAGAATGAAGGTGTCTGCATGCGGTTGTTGAGGTACATGCGAGACACTTTCCTCGAATTGGACACTACGCTCAATGATGAGCCGGTCCAAGGAAATATCAATAAGCCTATATCCCTTCACACCATCTGGGTATCCAAAACAAATACACTTAGTGCTTCATGGGTCAAGTGCCTTCCTCTTTTCAGGGGGAATCCGGGCCCATGCACATGAACCAAAAATGCGAAAGTGGGTCACTTCTGATTTGAGGCTGCTCCAAAACTCGTAGGGGGTATTATCCTTGACATATCTATGGGGAAATTTGTTTTGGATGTATGTTGCACAATTAAGTGCTTCAGCCCATAGTCTTTGTGGTAGTGACTTTGCATGTAGCATGCAAGATGCCATCTCCTTTAGAGATATGTTTTTACGCTCAACAACTCTGTTTTGTTGTGGAGTATATGGAACTGTATGTTGCAACTGAATCCCTGCCTCATGGAAAAAATCATGGATCTCATGTTTGACATACTCTCCCCCGTTATCAGTTCGAAGGACTTTGATCTTCTTTCCGGACTGTGTCTCAACTAGGGCTTTGAAATCTTTGAGGTGTTGAAAGACCTCGGATTTTTGCCTGAGAAAGTAGATCCATGTAAAACGTGAGAAATCATCAACAAAAATGAGAACAAACCTCACTTTTCTGATGGATGGATGTGGAAAAGGACCCATAAGGTCACTGTGGATCATATATAAAGGTGCAAAATCTCTCTAAGACTTTCCTTTGTCGAATTTCTCTTGAGGGTGTTTTTCGAGAACACATCCCTCACATACTCCCTTGGAGAAATGGATGTCTGGTAGACCATCGACCAATATTTTTTGCTAAGTTGTTGCATGTATCTAAAATTCAAATTTCCAAACCTTTCGTGCCATATCCTACTACTTTCATCAGCATTAGTAAGAAGTAAAGCAGAATCAGGTTTAATGAATTCAAAAAATGTATACAATCTAGACTGATGATTTACCTCACCAGTAGCAACCCTAGAGTTGGTTTGCATGTCATAGATGTCCACGACATTTGGTGTGAATATGACTTTCTTTTCGGTGCTGGAATTCGTCATCTGATACACGGAGAGAAGGTTGACAGAAAGTTTGGGAACGTGCAACACATTCTCGAAGCTTCTGTTGGTTAGTTCAATCCTTCCTTTGTCGGTGACTTCGAATGAAGAGTTGTCCCCCATCATAATAGGTGGACCTTTGCATGCATCCAATGAAGAATATAATTCTTTTGAGGCAGCCATGTGATGTGATGCTCCTGAATCTACGATCCAAGCATCGGGAGAGGAGTTGATGGCAACCAGGGCATGGCTAGAATTGTCTTTCTTGGGATTCAGATCTTTTGGATTCTTTTTCTTAGCACCCTCGGGGATGCGATATCCAAGGTTGTTTTAATGAAGTATTTGATACATTATATCTATTTGTTTTTTCATGCATGCGGATTCTAGATGGAATCCTATGTGACAATACGTGCATTTCTCCCATTTTCTTCCCTTTCCCCCTTTACATCCGGAGGCATCGGTGAAGGGTTTTTTGTACCCTTCCTTCTTCGAATATGCATGAGATTTCCTTTAGTATTTATCTTTAGATTTTTTATATTGATGGCTACTATCTTGCACAGTAAGTGCATGCACCTTTGGGCCTTTGCTTTTTCCCATGTTGATGAGCTTGGTTTGCTCTTGTGTCAGGGATTCGATAAAGTCCTCAAGAGAAGGCATCTTCCAAGTGGCTCCAGAGGTGAATCTGACAGAATGGAATGTGGATATGAATACAGATAATTCAGGACCAAGTTTGGAGAGAATGGTGAGAACCATTTGTTTCTCCTCCTTAGATTTATCAACCCCGCAAGATTTGAGTTGCGACAGTAAATCCTTGAATTTTTTAAAGAAATCTTGGATATTGTTGAAGATTTTTGGATCCAATGTGAGAATTTCCACCTTCAACATGTGTCCCCTCATCTCATATTTTTTTCCAAAGAGCCCTTACAAGGTGGTATAGGCTTCATTGGGAGTCTTACAGGAAGATATGTGAAAAAGGATATCGGGAGAAATAAGACTACAAATCGTTCTGAGTGCTTCATCCATCCGATTTAAGTACTTGGATTTTTCTATGGATGATGTCGATTTTGTATCTGTATTCAAGGTTAACCTATACAATCCTTTGGTTCAGAGATGAATCATTATTCTCTCCTTCCATGCAAAGTATTTGTAAGGTGTAAGAATGAATTCTTTTTGGAAATCCATCTTTCCGCTGTCTTCAATATTTTGTACCTACAAAAAAGTTTTGGTGTATCTTTTGCTTAGCAGTCCATCGGATATGATACCATGTAAATGTGTTTAACCTTCACATAATAGATCTAGCTACAAAATACTACACACATTTGCATAGATAAATTGAGAAAGAAGAAGAAGGAGAGAAAGAATGGAAGAATTCTCATTAATTGTTGTGAATAATGAATAATTTACACATGATATACTCTGTATAACTCAATGAATGCACACTGGAGGAGAACCAATGCACCATAGTGGTGGTCTAGAGTGATCTGGATCTAGACACACACCAGTGGTTACGAGAGTGAAGTGCCACCTATTCTAGTCTCTCATGCAGTTACGGGAGTGAATTGCCACCTAGTTGAGTTAACTAGTCAACTAGTCTTTAGTTAACTGAATGAACAGAGTGTAGTGAGGAGTAGATTAAGGAATCAAGGGTAATGCGTCATTCTGGTGATGATCCCAAGGCAAGTGCGCATTAGCATGGTGATGATCCCAATGTTGCATGGTGACAAAACCAATGCAGCATCTAGACTCAACTCAACTAGTCAAACTGAAGTGTCAACTAAAAGAGAATATTCTTTGGGTGGAATATTCTCCTCTAAAATATAGGAGACTGGATAATGACTAATTATGACTAATAAACAAGGAAAAACCTTAGGAAAAATAAATCCTAGGTGTGTGTGAAGTAACTCCAACATATGTAATGGTTTTTTCTAGAACAGACATTGCACATGCAATGGGTGTTTTGAGCAGGTATATGTCAAAACCAGGGAAGAAGCATTGGACAACAGTAAAGAGGGTTTTCAGGTATTTGTGTGGCACTACTAGTTATGGATTGTGGTACCAAGAAAGACCAGGATTGGATAGAGTGTTGGATATACATGGCTTTGTTGATGTAGGTTGGGTTGGAGATATGGATTGCATAAGATATACAAGTGGATATGTGTTTAACCTATTTGGAGGAGCAATCAGTTGGATGAGAAAAATATATTTTGTAGTGGCACTCTCAACTACAAAGGTTAAATACATGGAATCCACTCATGCAAGCAAGGAAGCAGTATGGTTACAGAGATTGTGTTCAGGTATTGGGTTGGTACATAAAGCTGTAAGGATATATTGTGATAGTCATAGTGCAATATTCCTAGCGAAGAACCCGACTTGTTATTCAAAGACAAAGCATATTGATATTCAGTATCACTTTGTGAGAGACATGGTTGAAGACAAGAAAGTGTTGTTTATGAAGGTGGAAACTTTGAAGAATTTTGCAGATTCATTAAAAAAATATGTGA
Organism: Picea glauca; assembly: GCA_000966675.3. Taxonomy (NCBI): domain Eukaryota; kingdom Viridiplantae; phylum Streptophyta; class Pinopsida; order Pinales; family Pinaceae; genus Picea; species Picea glauca. The sequence goes on from JZKD02S2320413.1 coordinate 19,985, forward strand.
GCACTGAGAAGTTCTATTGGTGTAGAGGATCTGTAGGAATTTTTGCCTTGGATTGTTGACTATGTAACCATATAACCCCCTGTGTGCAAAGAAAACAACAAGTGGGAGAATGTTGGGTATCTCTTATATTATTTTCACGATAGTGTCTAAATTTCACTGGATGCACGAGGGGATCAAAGGGGTATTGTAAGGGGGTGGTATACCCCTTGCGTGGGGGTTCAAGGGCAGCGCCCCCGGAAAAAAAAAAAAATGGCAGTTTTTGTGTCTGTTTTTAGCAGTTTTTCAACACATGGTTTTCGTCGATGGTATTCTAATTTAGGTTAAGGAATTAGGGTTTTTGACTAATATGGGTCAATGGATTAGGGTTTTTGGATGTTGCAGGATCCTATATATATTGTATTTTTAATAATGAATATATATGATGAATAAAATATTAGAGGTGCGGCTCTAAATAGGTTGTTGGTTTTCCCGGTTTGGTTTTCTAGGGTAAAATATCTATGTAATGTGTGTGTGTGTGTCATTGTATCTTTTTTGTTTTTATTAAGCATCCATTTGCAGTAATTTATTGTACAAGATTAAAATCTACAGTTATGGTATAGTCATCTAATTATTACTTGCAAGGAAATGATTTGGTTGAGTTGACAAACAAGACTCTCATCCAAATATTAAAGAAGAATATTTCAACCAACTAGAGGAACTTGCATACCAAGTTGAATGACACTTTTCTGATGAGTAGGATCATATCCAAAGGAAGCAATGGCTTCTCCCATTTCACCAAGTTGGTTTACTAAAAATATGTAGTTTTCCCCATGCATCTTGAATTGAAGTTCATATCATTAGCAATAATATTGGAGATGAAGAAGAAGTTACTTCGTTGTAGTGAAGATACTACCAATTGATACAACTTGAGGACAAACAAGAGCAAGCTTGCTCATAGATACTTTGAATAAAGGATGATATTGAAATGTTTTTGAAAGGGATGACTCATTTCGTTGTGGAACAAGGCCAAGGAAAAACCATCCATGCATGCTCAGTTTGATGTTCTATGGATTGGCTCATATCAATTAGAAATATCATGTGGCTTTAATTCTTATCTACTCAAGAAAATGGACATAAATGTTGAAGAGGTGTCTATGAATGGGAAACACCTCAAAAAATTATTCACATAGGTTTTCCACCCTCTTTAGGGACTGTGTCATAGACATTGTGTATACAACCATATCTTTTTGCTTCTCTTCAGTTGTTTGATATCCATTTTTACCTAGGAAAGACATTATATATTCTCAGGAACCCACTAGGAGTCAATATCCCATAGTTGAACCAATTGTTAATGTGTTTTATCACTAATCTAGAATATGTGCTATCCCTTTGGGCTTGAACACTCTTGTGAGTAAATTGTTTGATTTGGATGAATGTGGGACTCCTTCATAGTGTAGAATAATTCTTCATTTTCTTTTTATACACTCTACCTCCCTTGGAGGAGTGTGGATGCAAGGTTCTCATGCTCATACTCCCATTACCCATCATGCCATACCACACTTCCACCATCATGCCACACTCTACACTCCATGTGAAGTGTAGGAATCATTTCCCTCTGCACCTCATACATCTCCTACATCCCTTACCCTAGACCACCTTTCCAGATATGATGTGGAAAAATTATACTTCCATCCCACTCTCCCTCCTTTCACGCTTTGTATCCTCCACATCAGCAATGTTGTAATGAATTCCATGGAAAACTGGCTTATTGCATTCAATTTGGCATCATCTAAAGAAGGTTTCCCTTATGACTATCGATGATACTTTGGGAGTAATTAAGGATCATTGAAAATATAACCACCCATTGTCAATACACTATCTGATGTTTTTCATGGGGAAAATGGGATAAAGTTAAAAAGGCATCTAAGAAAAATTTGATGTCATGTTGCATAGATATTGTCAACCCTTTAACACAAGAAGATAGGAATTTCCACTGGTCTATAGTTTATAAGTGGTATGTTGAGGAGGGGAAGTAGAAGGAAAACAAAATTTGGATGTTTGGGTTGGCTAAGGTAGGGTATGTCCCTAGAGAATTTTATTTCTAAGAGTTGGTTCAGTGGTGCTCTAAGTGCTTTTACCCAAAATACTAGTTGGTGAACTTGAAGGAAATTGGCAAGGCCCGCATTCCACTTACTCCTTCCATGTTTAGGAATGTGTTGAGGTTTTCAATGCCAAATAAGATATTCAAGGATTTTGAAGCTAATTTATTTCTATATGCTCATAATGGTGGTGCCTCTATTTTAAGGAAGTGGATCAATCATCCAACTGATGTAAAAGTCAAGGGGTGCCACATTAAAGTTTGTGAGCTTGTAGAACCTTACCGAGAATTTTCATGGTCGTTTGCTTGAGTCATCATCCAAGAGATGACCTCACAAGTGTTGAAGTCTGATTTGCATGTCATATATTATATTTTGTATAAGAAGATGGTCATCAATCAGAATAAGTTCATCTCCAACAAGGTCACCCATTGAATATCAGACTTTCATAAAACCAAAAGGTTTTTTATGACTTATTACCTTGTCTTTGCATTACTATTCTATAATTCATTTGAAAAAATCACCCAAAAAGGGGATTTTGATGTTCAAATCAAACCGATTTAGAATCGATACAATTCAATATGGAAGCACAAGACCCCATTCAATTTTTACAGGATTCAAAATGTTTGCGTGGGAAGGTTTAGGTAGATAGTTGTTGGTCAAGTACCAAATAGGATAATGTTATAAGATAAATCCCTAATTATGTGAAATGGGGAGTATTTATATGAGGAATAGTTCACTTGTATTCACATTTATGGTTTTGAAGGAAAGCCTTACTTTTTTTCATAGTTTGTGTGTGATACATTTTTTCTTGCAAAACTTTGCGGACAATACCACAAGTGGTTAGTCTTATTTGATAAAAAAAAGATGAAACAATTCATTTCTACTCCCTTTAAGTGTGTGAGTGTTACAATAATAAGAATAACTCATTTGTTTGAAGTAGCACAAGATCTCCAAGCATTTGAATTGAAGGAAATTAAGGTTATACAAGTTTATGATCCTGAAAGGATCTTTAAGGCTCATGTGGCCGCAAGTAAGTGTAGTAAATATTTTTCGTGGCCAAAATATTAAGTTGAAGGATGTGGTGATAATGAATATACCCATATGTAATTAAAGGTAACAAGTACATTGAAGGGATTAGTTGAATCTTGGTATGATCTACATACTTTGGTTAGTTCAAATACTAGAAGAAGAAATAAGAAACACCTTCGAGGAAGGGCAGTCAAAATTTAGTTGTTAAGGTTTCACTACTTGTGAATAATAGAGGAAGATCA
>JZKD02S2320424.1:0-32706 GCA_000966675.3 Picea glauca
AGTCTCACATGCCTAGTTTTGGATTAGTCAACAACCCTAACTTGAAGTAATCATAACTTTGAACCTGTAATGTATAAAGATCTGAAACTGATAAAAAATGTTCTTTAGTTTGTTTTATGCAATTCCTCCAAGTGTCACTACTTGGAACCTCTCAGAAAAAGAGTTATGGCAAAAATGGCATACCTTGCTGAATTCTGGCTTATTCTAGAGAGTGACCTTGTAGAGCGTGCCCCACACAAAATATTTGATGAATTGATATGAAAATATTAAAAACAAATACTAAATACTATCCCCTAACCAACACATTTGGTATCACTGAATTTGGATCTATTATGAAGAAGTTATGACGTTTTTACCCGAAACACCTGATTTTTACTAGTTTCAGGACTAGCCACAAAACCTATTTTCTACGGAGTGTAACTCCCAAAATAAAACGACGCACAAGATGAATTTTTTACCACATATACTTGGGTATGTGTTCTCACTTGCATAGAAATTTCACGGTCTTAATCATTATAAAATTTTTTTTATAGTAAAAATGGTGAGATGACCTGTAAATAACATACCTTAGAAAGCACCATCAAAAGAATTTATCCTTCTTTGCATTTCAGACTTATGTTCTTCACCTTCACTTAGAATTTAAGTTTAGATATCCTTGGTTACCTCAGACACATATAAATATTCAATATGCTCAAGTGTGATTCAAATGAGAGAGCCTTGCCTCTTATTTATATTCTTCAAGTAGCTTCCTTAAAAACATCTTCTAGGTCACTTGGCCCACTTTCCTTATTTTAGGGTTGGGTCCACTTATAATTTCTCCATTAAATTTATTATTGAAATAATTTATTTNAACAATAATGATTCATATTTACATCAAACAATATTGGGTCCATTACCCAAACCTTTGTGCTATGGGGCTTTCTTCAAGGGTTGACATCAATGACAACCAACCTTAATCAACAGACCTAACATGATAATGTCATCAAGATATAGAAAACGTACCAACAAAGACATCCCTGACAATGATGCCAAAAATGGTTACAGTTTCCATGGGTAAAATCATATCTGGAAATAAATCAACAAGGTCTTGCTCAGAAACGACACTAAAAAATGTTGTCGCCCAAACCAAAAACCTTTGTAGAGGTGCTAATGGGGATAAGCACGACATGTGAAAAACACCATAGTCACCTTAGCATTGTTTCTCCTTCACTTTAGGCTATCTCCTTGAAGTCATGAGGGGTATCCCAATCTATGGAAATGAAACTGTATAGTACCTTAGAGTATCTTACAATAAAAATCATTCCCAAAACACACACCTATATAAATGGTTAGATAGATCAGTGCCAATGGAGTAGCCAAATGCCTTGAGAATATTCAACTAAGAACTAGGGAAATAAATACCACAATATAAATAGGGTTATGTTGACGGGCGAAAATGACCGTCCGTCAACTAGGAGAGTGGATCCGGTCCGGGGTTGTCTAAATAACCCAAGCCGTTTGGAATAACCCACCCTGATGGGTTTAGCGGCTCCGTTAGCCGATCTAAGTCCTAGAAAAACAAAACAAAAACAAAAGAAAAACTATACTAATAAACTAATCTAAATAAAAACAATACTAAAACAAACTAATAAACAAATCTAAACTATTATATATACAATCTACTATCTAATACTATAATANTGTTACAAGACATCAACTCTCATCTCAGTTTGTATCATAAATCCATAGCCTGGTTCTCCCACAAGTGAGGATGCCCCTTATTACAAAAAATAATAAGTATTTAAAGACTTCCCACAGGGTAAAACATCCCTGTGGGAATTATCAAAACAATTTACAGGAAATCTGGGATGATATCCCAAGTCTGGCTAAACTAACAACTTAAAATAAAAACTACATTACACAAATATCTCCTAGACTGCCACAGCATGCCCAATCGATCATTTCAATTCGAATGTACCTGAAAGAGGACAAAAATAGGCAAGTTAGAAGGATATTTTATTAATAAAATGAATAAAAATCTAATTTTAAAAGACTACCTACAGAATCTTGCGATTCTGTAGCTGGTCCAAATCAAACACACAATTACTAATAAGAAACCAATATTTGATTACTAATAAGAAACCAAACTAATCATTCAAGTCGACACTGTTATCCTATTTTGAGAAAGAAAAAGACTGTGATCAATCGAATGATTACAGAGATAGATGTGCTCTGTTCAATTTGTTATCATAATTTTGGGTAACAGAATCATATTAGATAACTCAACAACAATGAAATCGTTTCACAAACTGATAGAAATTGATACAGTTAAACAAATCATATACAATCGTTTATGATGTCTCATCCAAAATCATGGTCGAATCCACACGAAATCAACAAGATCGTTTTTCAAATTGATATCACTATATTAAACAAAAACAAACGATCACGCTAACAACAATCTATTTGCAAATCAAATCAAAACTTGTATGTAAATTGATATCGAAATTGAATTGATCGGTTGATAACAGAGTATGTGGGATTAGCCAAACATTTGTTATTGCCAATTGGAGACAGACAAAATCGATTGACAGTCAATGAAATCATCACTTGAATTCATTTCAAAACGAACTATTAGCCGAATTTTCTCATACGAATTCAACAGAGATAAAATATGTCAATCTGAGTTTAACAAACTCGTTTTGAAAATTAAAATCAACAGAGTAGCATCAAATCTATTTTCGATACGAATCCAACTCATAAAATCAATCGCGCTAACTTAAGACACGCAACAATCAAATCAAAACGAATCGAAACAATTTGGGCTTGTCACAGCCGTTATGAATCAACACAACTCCACGATTTTAGCGGAAAGATCTTTTGTACATGACGAATGTAATCCAAATCCAAATGAGCATACTAATTCAATACAAAACATAATCTAATTCAATACAAAACAAAGTCATTCCTGGCTAATCAAAGTGGACAGTGTTGTTTTAAGTTTATTAGGAACAAACGAAACTAATTGAAATTGAACCAAACCAATTATCAAACGGAATTGATTCAAAAACAAACCAAACCGAATAAAAAACCAATGAGTCACCTATACTAAATTGGGCATGACCAAATCGCATAACCAAATCATAACTTCATTTAATTTTAGCAAAACGAAAACAATGTACAGGATCCACAACATAACCGTTTTGATGATCAAACTATAACAGAGTCATTTCAAACAATAAACATAGCTAATTGAAAACCAAAACTCAATTCATTATATTAATCCTAGCAATTCATAAAACGAAATTGATATTGAAATTCATACCTAAGAAACAACTTCGATTATGATAGTTTCGAATTGACGAAGGCTATAGCCGATTCGACATTCCTAAAGACGATTGAGCCAGTGGTTTTCTGCTTCTTGTCATTAGCTTGAAACTTTTCCCTCTCTCTCGACAGTACTGTAACTTGGTTTTCCAAGGATTTGATCTTTGAATGTAATAAGGGAACGTCGGTATAGTAGCGCTCTATCCACACACTGCATTGGACGCATGACGATTGCTCGGGGTTTTACATAACAGTCGAGGGTTTGTGTAAGCCACCGGGGGTTTCATTTTGCAACTTGATTCCTGGGTAGTTAGGATTGTTCTTTAGGCATGGGCGAAAATTAGATACATAGTCGTAGGGTTGCTTGGAACATAAGCCATGGGAGTAGGGATATTCTCCAGCTAGGAAGTGCTCGATATCTGAGTCAGAGTCTTCGCTCAGAATTATGGGCTTTCGATCAACATTAGGTTTAGGTTTATTTCGAGCAAGTCTTGATATCAATCGAGCGTTATTTTTACCTTTGCTATCGACAGTAGGATTACCCTTGACCTTCTTACTCACAAGCTTCTTTACAACCACAAAATTGTCTATTAGGATGTCGGGTAGGTCGATGTCTGGGCAGATCGAGGGTTTGGCAGAGGGAAGTAGGGCATGGAAAGGCACGGGTGGCTCGACCTTAGTTTCACTAACCACATGCTTATCGATTTGGATAGACTCTGAGTCAACAAAGCCATTTTGGGATAGAAAAGCTTGCCAATTGTCGCCGTGAAGGTTTAAATGATGAATGATGATGAGTCTGATCAGGCCGTGGTGGAACAAGCTACTATCGGCCTTCTCTCATTTAAACCTCTTTGACATCTTGTACAAACTACGCAAGTAGTAAAATGGCATGTTCAATGGATAACCCGTGACATTCATTAACAGTCGAAGGTGATAAAGAAAAATCAATCCATATCGACCTTCACAGGTCACAAATTGTTTCACGATCACTAAAAGATCGTGCCACCTGGGTCTAAGGGTGGAAATAGGCATACCTTTGTCACAGGAGGTGACCTTTTATGATACAAATAGCAATGGCCATGGCACCTCATCAACTTTGGAATTCTTAAACCATCGTTGGCCTGTGGCTGCTAGTCCCATAGCAGAGCTAATGAATTCTTCATTGAGTTCAAGCTGAATGTCACCTACTTTATCCCTACACCCATCAAAGGTAAGGGCGAATTGTTGTGCAACAAAAAGATTGAAACCCTCAAACCTCTGTATAAACGCGAGCCAACCACTATCCTCTAAATCTTTACGGGCGTCATCAAAGAGTAACAGAGCTTGACTACCATTCAGCTCAATTTGCACCACCGGTTCCATAGACAGGAGCACACGGTGAGCGATGTGAACGAGGAAGGGTTTGAACACAACTTACACAGGGGCAGAATGCTCACAGGCTTACCCGAAAATAGCAAAGGTGAAACAGGGATAGGGGGAAAAACATTAATGACATATCGTGCGAAGGTGGTGGAGCTATTTCTACCCATGCAGAACAGTGATTACCATGGTACAACTGCCGGCGCTTACAACTATTCAAATTACAACGCATATGTGTTAAAAACTATGCCACTTCAATCAATCAATCGAAACCTTTGGTAAGTGGATAAAACATCCGTGCAAGCAATAGTTATAGTTTCAAAACCAAAGCAATAAATCAAAATTGCACCAAGGGTTTGGTTATATGAAACATGTAGTGTATGAAACGATTTATACCAAGGGTTTTNTGTTACAAGACATCAACTCTCATCTCAGTTTGTATCATAAATCCATAGCCTGGTTCTCCCACAAGTGAGGATGCCCCTTATTACAAAAAATAATAAGTATTTAAAGACTTCCCACAGGGTAAAACATCCCTGTGGGAATTATCAAAACAATTTACAGGAAATCTGGGATGATATCCCAAGTCTGGCTAAACTAACAACTTAAAATAAAAACTACATTACACAAATATCTCCTAGACTGCCACAGCATGCCCAATCGATCATTTCAATTCGAATGTACCTGAAAGAGGACAAAAATAGGCAAGTTAGAAGGATATTTTATTAATAAAATGAATAAAAATCTAATTTTAAAAGACTACCTACAGAATCTTGCGATTCTGTAGCTGGTCCAAATCAAACACACAATTACTAATAAGAAACCAATATTTGATTACTAATAAGAAACCAAACTAATCATTCAAGTCGACACTGTTATCCTATTTTGAGAAAGAAAAAGACTGTGATCAATCGAATGATTACAGAGATAGATGTGCTCTGTTCAATTTGTTATCATAATTTTGGGTAACAGAATCATATTAGATAACTCAACAACAATGAAATCGTTTCACAAACTGATAGAAATTGATACAGTTAAACAAATCATATACAATCGTTTATGATGTCTCATCCAAAATCATGGTCGAATCCACACGAAATCAACAAGATCGTTTTTCAAATTGATATCACTATATTAAACAAAAACAAACGATCACGCTAACAACAATCTATTTGCAAATCAAATCAAAACTTGTATGTAAATTGATATCGAAATTGAATTGATCGGTTGATAACAGAGTATGTGGGATTAGCCAAACATTTGTTATTGCCAATTGGAGACAGACAAAATCGATTGACAGTCAATGAAATCATCACTTGAATTCATTTCAAAACGAACTATTAGCCGAATTTTCTCATACGAATTCAACAGAGATAAAATATGTCAATCTGAGTTTAACAAACTCGTTTTGAAAATTAAAATCAACAGAGTAGCATCAAATCTATTTTCGATACGAATCCAACTCATAAAATCAATCGCGCTAACTTAAGACACGCAACAATCAAATCAAAACGAATCGAAACAATTTGGGCTTGTCACAGCCGTTATGAATCAACACAACTCCACGATTTTAGCGGAAAGATCTTTTGTACATGACGAATGTAATCCAAATCCAAATGAGCATACTAATTCAATACAAAACATAATCTAATTCAATACAAAACAAAGTCATTCCTGGCTAATCAAAGTGGACAGTGTTGTTTTAAGTTTATTAGGAACAAACGAAACTAATTGAAATTGAACCAAACCAATTATCAAACGGAATTGATTCAAAAACAAACCAAACCGAATAAAAAACCAATGAGTCACCTATACTAAATTGGGCATGACCAAATCGCATAACCAAATCATAACTTCATTTAATTTTAGCAAAACGAAAACAATGTACAGGATCCACAACATAACCGTTTTGATGATCAAACTATAACAGAGTCATTTCAAACAATAAACATAGCTAATTGAAAACCAAAACTCAATTCATTATATTAATCCTAGCAATTCATAAAACGAAATTGATATTGAAATTCATACCTAAGAAACAACTTCGATTATGATAGTTTCGAATTGACGAAGGCTATAGCCGATTCGACATTCCTAAAGACGATTGAGCCAGTGGTTTTCTGCTTCTTGTCATTAGCTTGAAACTTTTCCCTCTCTCTCGACAGTACTGTAACTTGGTTTTCCAAGGATTTGATCTTTGAATGTAATAAGGGAACGTCGGTATAGTAGCGCTCTATCCACACACTGCATTGGACGCATGACGATTGCTCGGGGTTTTACATAACAGTCGAGGGTTTGTGTAAGCCACCGGGGGTTTCATTTTGCAACTTGATTCCTGGGTAGTTAGGATTGTTCTTTAGGCATGGGCGAAAATTAGATACATAGTCGTAGGGTTGCTTGGAACATAAGCCATGGGAGTAGGGATATTCTCCAGCTAGGAAGTGCTCGATATCTGAGTCAGAGTCTTCGCTCAGAATTATGGGCTTTCGATCAACATTAGGTTTAGGTTTATTTCGAGCAAGTCTTGATATCAATCGAGCGTTCTTTTTACCTTTGCTATCGACAGTAGGATTACCCTTGACCTTCTTACTCACAAGCTTCTTTACAACCACAAAATTGTCTATTAGGATGTCGGGTAGGTCGATGTCTGGGCAGATAGAGGGTTTGGTAGAGGGAAGTAGAGCATGGAAAGGCACGGGTGGCTCGACCTTAGTTTCACTAACCACATGCTTATCGATTTGGATAGACTCTGAGTCAACAAAGCCATTTCGGGATAGAAAAGCTTGCCAATTGTCGCCGTGAAGGTTTAAATGATGAATGATGATGAGTCTGATTAGGCCGTGGTGGAACAAGCTACTATCGACCTTCTCTCATTTAAACCTCTTTGACATCTTGTACAAACTACGCAAGTAGTAAAATGTCATGTTCAATGGATAACCCGTGACATTCATTAACANAGCAGTTATCTCTGCCAAAAGAACAAATTCAGATTAGGACATTAAGAATAATTCTAACTCAAAAATAACAACCAGAAAATCGTATAAACATCTTTATCAACTACACATTCCAGCAGTGTTTAAAGGATAAAAACTGATAACAGTCTTAAGACAAGCGAGTCATGATATTAAAGATAAAATCTCCAATACTGTTGACAGAGCCACTGCTGCCAGCAGGCGTCCATAGCCTCGACAGGGTTTCCATTTAACCCACTCTGATACCCGTATCCTACCAAGAAGTTCCATATCAAAATAAAGGACAAATTAAAGTTAAGAGGTCTCTATTTTGCAAATTTTCATATACCCGACATTGCTTCGCTGCCAACGGGCCTGTTCAGTACCCCAGCAAAGTTGTCTTGGTGTCATGCATGCATTTATCCACTGCCAGCAGACCTGTTCAACATCCTGACGGGTTTACAAGCACTTCCCACAACTCTTTTATTGATTTATTTTATTTTTCAAAGATACTTGAGCGGGGTGACGCTGAAAATTATGATATTTTAACATATGTTTTTACAGACCTCATCAGAATTTTTTAGAAATGTCCTTTATTAAGATCCAGAGATGGTTTGTTTACAAAACCAACTTTCTAAGGCAAGGAGACATCTTCTAAGTCATTCCCCTAAGGAAAAAGGGACAACGTAAAAAGGTAATAGATGATCGCAACAAGCTTATGTTAGAGATTGAAATCAGTTAACTTCTTTCAAACAACAAACTTTTGCCAATCACAGATGTAAATTTCAGAAGCATATAATTGATGTTTATACAATTTTTCAGTAGTCATTTTAGTGAAGGAATTTTCTGTTTTCCTTGTCCGAATAGTTCAACATTCAGGTATGTGTATTTCAAAAACAAAAACTGATAAGCGCAAAAAGAGAAATTAAAATCAGAACAACAAAAGAAAAGAAAACAAAAGCCAACATATGTACATAATATACAAGGAGTTGTCATCAAGCAAAGTATATTTTCAGGGCTTGGCCATTCACTGGATAGGCGTCAGGCTGCCCCTTTAGATTCTGCAATTGGAGAGAGCTAAGACCCAACTTCTCAACAACTAAGAATGGTCCAAGCCATAAGTTTTGAAATTTTGTGTGCTCTCCCTTTCCCTCATGCGGTTTGTCCCATTTTAGGACGAGATCACCTACTTCGAAGTTCCTATCATAGGTGTAATTAGAATCGAATCATCTTTTAACCAATAGTTGATGCTGATCTAACTTACGTTTAGCTTGGGCTCTTACCTCTTCTAGCTTCATCAAAGCGTTAATTCGGTTTTCCAAAGGGGGGCAGTCTTCTTCTTGGATTTTCTGTGATAACTGTAGCGAAGGAAGAAGAATGTGTGGTGGCAGAATTGCTTCTCTGCCATAAACAAGAAAAAAAGGGGGAGTTACCTACAATAGCTTTTGGTGTTACCCTATCATCCCAAAGCGCGTTCAACAGTGTGTTGTGCCAGTTTTTGTGATTTTCAGCCACCGTTCTCTTGATGATTTTAATCAAGTTCTTATTTGTCGATTCTGCTAATCCGTTGCCCTGGGGGTAATAGATAGAAGAATACTTCAATTTAATTCCTTTTTCCAAAGCGAACTCACTCATCTCAAGAGAGGAAAAATAAGAGGCGTAATCGAATACTAAACAGTCCGGGATACCAAAACGAGTGATAATATTCGAATTTAGAAAGGAAATTACCTGACTGGTATTCACAGTTCTTAACGTGGTAGCTTCAGACCACCGGGTAAAGTAATCTGTGGTTGTTATGATGAACTTATGATATTGAGAGGATGGAGGTTTAATTGGACCTATGATATCAAGGCCCCACTGCTGAAAATGAGAGTCTACTGAGACAGGATGCAAAGGAAAGGCTGGTTTCTGTAACCGCCCTGATGCTTTTTGAAAAATAATACACTTACGACACAAGGCACGGGCATCTCTAAAAAGTGTGGGCTAGTAGTAACCGGCTCTCAAAACCTTATGAGTAGTGGTGTCACCACCAAAATGACCACCAACTTCTCTTGCATGCAACTCTAGTAAGACTTTCTCTGCTTCGTCTTTCTCAAGACAGCGCATCAATACACCATCAAAATTTTGACGAAATAGGATACCATTAACCAGATGAAAGGAGGTATACTTTAATATTAACTCTCTTTTTCTTGTGGGATCCAGGTGACGGGGGGTTGACCCATGTTCAAGACAAAATTTTATATCATCATACCATGGACTGACAGAGTTTTGTGTGCAGCAGATTGCATTTTGATCGTGCTGTCCTAGGTTTGACATATCGCTTTCTTCTTGTTGTCCTGCTGCTGAATCAACAACTAGCTTGCATAACCCTTGGCCTCTCACTATTTGAGATGGGGTAATTTCTATGTCGTACTCTTGCAAGGAGGTGACCCAGTTAGCCCTCTTTTCTCCTAATTCTTTCTGCACTAACAGGTTCCTGACGGCTGGGTAAGGGACAATAACTTTTGTCCTATACTTCGAGATAAGATCGGAAATGCTTGACTGCTTTGAAAAAAGTGTAGGCTTGCTGATCTACCGCTGGGTAATTAATTTCAGCGCCTTTGAAAGAAGATCTCATAAAGGCGATGGGTACTTCATTGTTTTCGGTGTTCTTTTGAGTTAGGATGGCAGTATAGGAATGGTCAGAAGCAAAAGTGTAGAGCGTAAAGTCTTGGGAAAAGTCAGGGCTCATGAGAGAGGGAGCGTCTATTATGGCCTTCTTTATTGCATTAAAATCTTGATTTTCTAAGGGTCCCCAATGATATTGGGCGTCTTTCTTAATTAGGTTCTACAAAGGTCTGACCATTTCGGAGAAGCTGGGGACAAATCTTCTCACAAAGTTTATCTGGCCTAAGAAAGACTGCATGGATTTTTTGGAAGTAGGAGAGGGAAGTTTCGAGATGACTTGAGTCCTTTCGGGGTCGATAATCATCCCTTTGTTTGTCACAATAAATCCTAAGAGTTTACCTTTTTCTACTGAAAAGATGGATTTTTTAGGATTCAAGGAAATTTCGTATTTACGACATCGCTGTAGAATGGCTCGTAAATGAGCTAGATGACCGGTTTTGTTTTTAGAAAAGACAATAACATCATCTAAGTAAAATATGATGGACTGATTGATAAAGCCTCGGAAAGCGATGTCCATCTCTCTATGGAAAGTGGCACCAACATTAATCAATCCAAAGGGCATTTTCATGTAAGCATAGGTGCCCCATGGGGTGCAGAAGGTGGTTTTAAGTTGGTCTGGAGGAGACATCAGGATTTGGTTGTACCCCGAGAAACCATCCAGTAAGGATAGCCTCTCAGAACCAGATACCTATTGAAGGATCTGTTCCATAGGTGGGACAGGATAGTTGTCTTTATCAGACGCTTTATTAAGGTTTCAGAAATCGACGCATAGTCGGATTTCCCCACTTTTCTTCCGGACAGGGACAAGGTTAGAAACCCATTGAGTGTGCCTAACAGGGAAAATAATCTTAGCATTCAGGAGTTTATTTAATTCTTTTTTAACGGTTGGTTTGAGCTTACGGTGCATTTTTCTCAATTTCTGTTGGAAGGGTGAGGTTTGGGGTTTCATAGGAATGACATGTTGTATGATGTTAGGATCAAAAGTTTTAAGGTCATCATATGTCCACGCAAAGACATCTTTAAATTCTTTGAACAATTTAATAAATGCAGCTTTTTCCTTCTCAGAACATCCTACCCCTAGATTAATGCACTGCGGATTCTCATTAGTTCCTAAGTTTACTTTTTCATATGATAATGAGGAACTATTGGTTTTACAGTTGACCGATTTTTTGAATTTATCTTGAAAATCGTAAAATTTCTCTAATCTAACTAAAGATTTAGGGATCGAATTTACCATGTCCNACCTCTTCTAGCTTCATCAAAGCGTTAATTCGGTTTTCCAAAGGGGGGCAATCTTCTTCTTGGATTTTCTGTGATAACTGTAGCGAAGGAAGAAGAATGTGTGGTGGCAGGATTGCTTCTCTGCCATAAACAAGAAAAAAAGGGGGAGTTACCTACAATATCTTTTGGTGTTACCCTATCATCCCAAAGCGCGTTCAACAGTGCGTTGTGCCAATTTTTGTGATTTTCAGCCACCGTTCTCTTGATGATTTTAATCAAGTTCTTATTTGTCAATTCTGCTAATCCGTTGCCCTGGGGGTAATAGCTAGAAGAATACTTCAATTTAATTCCTTTTTCCAAAGCGAACTCACTCATCTCAAGAGAGGAAAAATAAGAGGCGTTATCGAATACTAAACAGTCTGGGATACCAAAACGAGTGATAATATTCGAATTTAGAAAGGCAATTACCTGACTGGTATTCACAGTTCTTAACGTGGTAGCTTCATACCACCGGGTAAAGTAATATGTGGTTGTTATGATGAACTTATGATATTGAGAGGATGGAGGTTTAATTGGACCTATGATATCAAGGCCCCACTGCTGAAAATGAGAGTCTACTGAGACGGGATGCAAAGGAAAGGCTGGTTTCTGTAACCTCCCTGATGCTTTTTGACAAATAATACACTTACGACACAAGGCACGGGCATATCTAAAAAGTGTGGGCTAGTAGTAACCGGCTCTCAAAACCTTATGAGAAGTGGTGTCACCACCAAAATGACCACCAGCTTCTCCTGCATGCAACTCTAGTAAGACTTTCTCTGCTTCGTCTTTCTCAAGACAGCGCATCAATACACCATCAAAATTTTGACGAAATAGGATACCATTAACCAGATGAAAGGAGGTAGACTTTAATATTAACGCTCTTCTTCTTGTGGGATCCAGGTGACGGGGGGTTGACCCATGTTCAAGACAAAATTTTATATCATCATACCATGGACTGACAAAGTTTTGTGCCCAGCAGATTGCATTTTGATCATGCTGTCCTAGGTTTGACGTATCGCTTTCTTCTTGCTGTCCTGCTGCTGAATCAACAACTAGCTTGCATAACCCTTGGCCTCTCACTATTTTAGATGGGGTAATTTCTATGTCGTACTCTTGCAAGGAGGTGACCCAGTTAGCCCTCTTTTCTCCTAATTCTTTCTGCACTAACAGGTTCCTAACGGCTGGGTAAGGGACAATAACTTTTGTCCTAGACTTCGAGATAAGATCGGAAATGCTTGACTTCTTTGAAAAAAGTGTAGGCTTGCTGATCTACCGCTGGGTAATTAAGTTCAGCTCCTTTGAAAGCAGATCTCATAAATTTGATGGGTACTTCGTTGTTTTCGGTGTTCTTTTGAGTTAGGACGACAACATAGGAACGGTCAGAAGCAAAAGTGTAAAGCGTAAAGTCTTGGGAAAAGTCAGGGCTCATGAGAGACGGAGCGTCTATTATGGCCTTCTTTATTGCATTAAAATCTTGATTTTCTAAGGGTCCCCAAAGATATTGGGCGTCTTTCTTAATTAGGTTCTACAAAGGTCTGACCATTTCGGAGAAGCTGGGGACAAATCTTCTCACAAAGTTTATCTGGCCTAAGAAAGACTGCATGGATTTTTTGGAAGTAGGAGGGGGAAGTTTCGAGATGACTTGAGTCCTTTTGGGGTTGATAATCATCCCTTTGTTTGTCACAATAAATCCTAAGAGTTTACCTTGTTCTACTGAAAAGATGGATTTTTTAGGATTCAAGGAAATGTCGTATTTACGACATCGCTGCAGAACGACTCGTAAATGAGCTAGATGATCGGTTTTGTTTTTAGAAAAGACAATAACATCATCTAAGTAAAATACGATGGAATGATTGATCAAGCCTCGGAAAGCGATGTCCATCTCTCTCTGGAAAGTGGCACCAACATTAATCAATCCAAAGGGCATTTTCATGTAAGCATAGGTGCCCCATGGGGTGCGGAAGGTGGTTTTAAGTTGGTCTGGAGGAGACATCAGGATTTGGTTGTACCCCGAGAAACCATCCAGTAAGGATAGCCTCTCAGAACCAGATACCTATTGAAGGATCTGTTCCATAGGTGGGACAGGATAGTTGTCTTTATCAGACGCTTTATTAAGGTTTCAGAAATCGACGCATAGTCGGATTTCCCCACTTTTCTTCCGGACAGGGACAAGGTTAGAAACCCATTGAGTGTGCCTAACAGGGAAAATAATCTTAGCATTCAGGAGTTTATTTAATTCTTTTTTAACGGTTGGTTTGAGCTTACGGTGCATTTTTCTCAATTTCTGTTGGAAGGGTGAGGTTTGGGGTTTCATAGGAATGACATGTTGTATGATGTTAGGATCAAAAGTTTTAAGGTCATCATATGTCCACGCAAAGACATCTTTAAATTCTTTGAACAATTTAATAAATGCAGCTTTTTCCTTCTCAGAACATCCTACCCCTAGATTAATGCACTGCGGATTCTCATTAGTTCCTAAGTTTACTTTTTCATATGATAATGAGGAACTATTGGTTTTACAGTTGACCGATTTTTTGAATTTATCTTGAAAATCGTAAAATTTCTCTAATCTAACTAAAGATTTAGGGATCGAATTTACCATGTCCGATGAAGATTCAAGAGTTCTCGGATCTGGTATTACTGTGAAATCATGCAAATTATCATCATGAGTGCATTTGTCTATGACCGCGCCTTGAAAGGTTTCTTCCATGTGCAAAAAGCTAATAATCTGCTGATCATCGTCGAAGACTCTCCAGTTTGTGATGTTGTTGGGCATTGATGGTCTGAACAACAACTCAACGGAAAATGCATATGGGGACAAGCCTTCTGCAGGAAAGAGTTTAGAAGCTACGTTAGCTAATAGATCTTCTTCAGAGTTATTCAATCTAGGAGTATAATTTATATTGAAAGCAAAAAATTTATTCATTAAATTCCATACCTCGGATTGGTAGCTTTTAAGATGCGGAGAAAAATAGTGGATAGAATCTCTTACCTGTCTAACCACTATTTCGGAGTCTCCAAAGACAGTCAAGTTTTGAATGTTCATATCTAAAGCTTTTCTGAGACCTTGCAGTAGAGCCTCATATTCTGCAATGTTATTAGTACATTCAAATTCTAACCTACATGCAATCAATGTTTTGTTACCTGTCGGATCGATAATAACACAGCCTGCACCAGCTCCTTCTTTGGACTTTGATCCATCGAAATAAAGAGACCAAATTTGATTTTCATCGGGTACATGAGACCTTTGTGTAGAAGCTACTGGCTGTACATATGCCACAATCTCGGATTGTTGTTCTGGGTTGGTGACAGCTGAGGCCTCGGCCATGAAATTACCGAAAAAGGTATCCATCCCTTGTACTTCGGGTGAATCAACAGAAGGTGTAAATGGTTCGTTGGGATCATTCAAATCTGTGACTATGAACTTGAGGTAGCATTCACGATTTACCTTGATTTTTGTTAGGCTTGCCATTCTCTGGAAGCCATAGGTGAGACCAATCTGTTGTGAAATAGCCGTGTAGCTGCTCCGACCAGTCCCTGCTTAAAAACAGACCATACACTTCTGGAATATCCACAACAATAATATCAATAACTTGATGAACTTTGGGGTTAGACGATAATCTTATAAGTACATTCTTTAGTTCGCGTATAACTTTAACATTAGTCCGATCAAGTTGTATGATTTTTAAAGTAGATGGTTCAACTTTGGCGTTAATATTTTGGCATACAGACCATGACATCACATTGGATGACGCTCCTGAGTCTACCATACAATTGTGCACATTTCTATTAAAGATTTCGAAAGTTAACAAAAACGAAGGTACATTTTTGTGAGTACTAAGGGTGGTAGTTTGTGGCTTTTTACTCACAATTTCTAAAGCTACTTTATCTACATTATTCACATTATTTACATTATTTACAGGAAGGCTTCCTTTGTATTGAGGTTCATGATTATTCTTTGTGGAAGTATTCTGAGGAACTTTGTTCTGCACAACCTTGCTACTGCTTGAATTACCATTTTTTCCATTCTCTGAGATATTCTGTAACATTTTTTGGAGCAGAAATGGAAACTTTAATAACTCATAAACATAAATGTTAGCCCTTAACTTTTTAATATCTTCAACTAAATCATAATCTAAGTTGGGGTTTACATGACTCTGTTTAGTCTCAGCTGGTTTAGATTGCTTTGGAGGCAAAGTCGTAGCATTTTCGGAAGAAGGTTTGTTTGTCGTCTTACTCCTAGTATTATAGGGATGAACTGTCTCAAAGTTAGCTTGGAAGATGCTATCTGAGAAGTGTCCAAAAATGTTTGGAGAAGACTCTTCTTCTTGAACTGTCTCTTGTTCAGCCACCTCCTCAGGAATCTCACGAGGCATCAAGTTATCCTGGGGTTCTAGAATTGTTTGAAGGGCATATTGCAAACTTTCTAGATTAAGGCCTTCAGTGTTTGGATTAGGTCGGTTGGTGGAAAATGTTTCCTGAACGGGGTTTTGTAAGGCCCTTTGCTCGAGAAATATTCTTCGGTCGTCTTTTTTAAATCTATAACTTGATTCGACAGTTTTTGAACGACTTTAGTTAAGTTTTCTAAATTAGAGGTTTCAGATTGTGTTTTACTTTGAGTAGGTCGAGGGAGGATTTCGATCTTCTTTTTGGAAGATGAACTGGTTTCTGTCTCGTTGCTAGTAGCATCTTTTAGACTAAGTATGTCTTTTTCAATCTGGCTGGCCTCCTCAAAGGCTTCTAACAATGTGGNGAAGGTGGTTTTAAGTTGGTCTGGAGGAGACATCAGGATTTGGTTGTACCCCGAGAAACCATCCAGTAAGGATAGCCTCTCAGAACCAGATACCTATTGAAGGATCTGTTCCATAGGTGGGACAGGATAGTTGTCTTTATCAGACGCTTTATTAAGGTTTCAGAAATCGACGCATAGTCGGATTTCCCCACTTTTCTTCCGGACAGGGACAAGGTTAGAAACCCATTGAGTGTGCCTAACAGGGAAAATAATCTTAGCATTCAGGAGTTTATTTAATTCTTTTTTAACGGTTGGTTTGAGCTTACGGTGCATTTTTCTCAATTTCTGTTGGAAGGGTGAGGTTTGGGGTTTCATAGGAATGACATGTTGTATGATGTTAGGATCAAAAGTTTTAAGGTCATCATATGTCCACGCAAAGACATCTTTAAATTCTTTGAACAATTTAATAAATGCAGCTTTTTCCTTCTCAGAACATCCTACCCCTAGATTAATGCACTGCGGATTCTCATTAGTTCCTAAGTTTACTTTTTCATATGATAATGAGGAACTATTGGTTTTACAGTTGACCGATTTTTTGAATTTATCTTGAAAATCGTAAAATTTCTCTAATCTAACTAAAGATTTAGGGATCGAATTTACCATGTCCTATGAAGATTCAAGAGTTCTCGGATCTGGTATTACTGTGAAATCACGCAAATTATCATCATGAGTGCATTCGTCTATGACCGCGCCTTGAAAGGTTTCTTCCATGTGCAGAAAGCTAATAATCTGCTGATCATCGTCGAAGACTCTCCAGTTTGTGATGTTGTCGGGCATTGATGGTCTGAACAACAACTCAACGGAGAATGCATCTGGGGACAAGCCTTCTGCAGGAAAGAGTTTAGAAGCTACGTTAGCTAATAGATCTGCTTCAGAGTTATTCAATCTAGGAGTATAATTTATATTGAAAGCAAAAAAATTATTCATTAAATTCCATACCTCGGATTGGTAGCTTTTAAGATGCGGAGAAAAACAATGGATAGAATCTCTTACCTGTCTAACCACTATTTCGGAGTCGCCAAAGACAATCAAGTTTTGAATGTTCATATCTAAAGCTTTTCTGAGACCTTGCAGTAGAGCCTCATATTCTGCAGTGTTATTAGTACATTCAAATTCTAACCTACATGCAATCAATGTTTTGTTACCTGTCGGATCGATAATAACACAGCCTGCACCAGCTCCTTCTTTGGACTTTGATCCGTCGAAATAAAGAGACCAAATTTGATTTTCATCGGGTACATGAGACCTTTGTGTAGAAGCTGATGGCTGTACATATGCCACAATCTCAGACTGTTGTTCTGGGTTGGTGATAGCTGAGGCCTCGGCCATGAAATTATCGAAAAAGGTATCCATCCCTTGTACTTCGGGTGAATCAACAGAAGGTGTAAATGGTTCGTTGGGATCATTCAAATCTATGACTATGAACTTGAGGTAGCGTTCACAATTTACCTTGATCTTGTTAGGCTTGCCATTCTCTGGAAGCCATAGGTGAGACCAATCTGTTGCGAAATAGCCGTGTAGCTTCTCCGACCAGTCCCTGCTTAAAAACAGACCATACACTTCTGGAATATCCACAACAATAATATCAATAACTTGATGAACTTTGGGGTTAGATGATAATCTTATAAGTACGTTCTTTAGTTCGCCTATAACTTTAACATTAGTCCGATCAAGTTGTATGATTTTTAAAGTAGATGGTTCAACTTTGGCATTAATATTTTGGCATACAGACCATGGCATCACATTGGATGACGCTCCTGAGTCTACCATACAATTGTGCACATTTCTATTAAAGATTTCGAAAGTTAACAAAAACGAAGGTACATTTTTGTGAGTACTAAGGGTGGTAGTTTGTGGCTTTTTACTCACAATTTCTAAAGCTACTTTATCTACATTATTCACATTATTTACATTATTTACAGGAAGGCTTCCTTTGTATTGAGGTTCATGATTATTCTTTGTGGAAGTATTCTGAGGAACTTTGTTCTGCACAACCTTGCTACTGCTTGAATTACCATTTTTTCCATTCTCTGAGATATTCTGTAACATTTTTTGGAGCAGAAATGGAAACTTTAATAACTCATAAACATAAATGTTAGCCCTTAACTTTTTAATATCTTCAACTAAATCATAATCTAAGTTGGGGTTTACATGACTCTGTTTAGTCTCAGCTGGTTTAGATTGCTTTGGAGGCAAAGTCGTAGCATTTTCGGAAGAAGGTTTGTTTGTCGTCTTACTCCTAGTATTATAGGGATGAACTGTCTCAAAGTTAGCTTGGAAGATGCTATCTGAGAAGTGTCCAAAAATGTTTGGAGAAGACTCTTCTTCTTGAACTGTCTCTTGTTCAGCCACCTCCTCAGGAATCTCACGAGGCATCAAGTTATCCTGGGGTTCTAGAATTGTTTGAAGGGCATATTGCAAACTTTCTAGATTAAGGCCTTCAGTGTTTGGATTAGGTCGGTTGGTGGAAAATGTTTCCTGAACGGGGTTTTGTAAGGCCCTTTGCTCGAGAAATATTCTTCGGTCGTCTTTTTTAAATCTATAACTTGATTCGACAGTTTTTGAACGACTTTAGTTAAGTTTTCTAAATTAGAGGTTTCAGATTGTGTTTTACTTTGAGTAGGTCGAGGGAGGATTTCGATCTTCTTTTTGGAAGATGAACTGGTTTCTGTCTCGTTGCTAGTAGCATCTTTTAGACTAAGTATGTCTTTTTCAATCTGGCTGGCCTCCTCAAAGGCTTCTAACAATGTGGCTTTCTTTGATCGTTTAACCCAAATAGCTATACTTTGATGCAAGGCTTTAGTGTAGTACGCTATGATAAGATTCTCGGTAGGCATGGAATTCGTAGGGATTCGGTTCTTAAGTGTTAAGAATATTTGATTAAAGTCTTTAAATTTCTCTTTTGGGTTCATTCTTAAGCTAGAAAGGTCCATGACTAAGACTTCCAGAGGCTTACCGTCTCCGAAATTTTCCAAAAATCATGACTCAAAATTTTCCCAAGACACGATGGTATGAGGTTGTTGGGAAAAGTACCATGTAGATGCATTGCCCTCGAAAGTATAGGGGAACAACCTACAAACTACGTCTTCATGATCAACATTGCGGAGTCTTATGGCTAACATACATTTTTTAATGTGATCTTCTACGATCTGTTTTGAGTCAGGGTCAAACTTAGGAAGCCACTTCTCTGGATGTTTGGGTAAGGGATGCTGATCTCCAGGTATGGCTACCACATCTTGGTCGAGCCAAGGTCTAGCAGGGTTGTTCTTATTGGCCATTGGTGTAGTCGGTGTGGAAGGCTGCAAAGGGGAGCTGACTTCGTCTGAAGATTCTTCTCCCGAAGAAGAAGGGGATGATGGAGGTGGTGAGGGAGGTATTCCAGATCCTCCTGCAGCAGGAGTGAGGATTGGATCTGTAGGATTCATAGTGAGGTTAGTGCATCCTAGTTGTTCTCTGATACCAAAGAAATCTAAAGGTTGGTCCAACGGACGGTTTGGTTGCCTCAAACGGGTTAAGGCACTATGTGTTCTTATGAGAGATTGGCGAACAATCTCTTGTATGTCACCACCTGTAGGATTTGGGGTTACTGGCTCGACTGTGATCCGTGGATCGTCGTTTGATGTGGTTGTTGTTTGAAGGGGAATGTTATCATTTGAATGACTTCTTGTCACTATAGGTGAGCGATTAGGTGGTGGAGGAGTCTTACGACCGCCTTGTGCCATTAATTAATTACAAGCCCTCCTTCTAGCGCCATTTGTTGACGGGCGAAAATGACCGTCCGACAACTAGGAGAGTGGATTCGGTTCGGGGTTGTCTAAATAACCCAAGCCATTTGGAATAACCCACCCTGACGGGTTTAGCGGCTCCATTAGACGATCTAAGTCCTAGAAAAACAAAAGAAAAACTATACTAATAAACTAATCTAAATAAAAACAATACTAAAACAAACTAATAAACAAATCTAAACTATTATATATACAATCTACTANTCGATCTTCTTTTTGGAAGATGAACTGGTTTCTGTCTCGTTGCTAGTAGCATCTTTTAGACTAAGTATGTCTTTTTCAATCTGGCTGGCCTCCTCAAAGGCTTCTAACAATGTGGATTTCTTTGATTGTTTAACCCAAATAGATATACTTTGATGCAAGGCTTTAGTGTAGTACGCTATGATAAGATTCTCGGTAGGCATGGAATTCGTAGGGATTCGGTTCTTAAGTGTTAAGAATCTTTGATTAAAGTCTTTAAATTTCTCTTTTGGGTTCATTATTAAGCTATAAAGGTCCATGACTAAGACTTCCAGAGGCTTACCGTCTCCGAACTTTTCCAAAAATCATGACTCAAAATTTTCCCAAGACACGATGGTATGAGGTTGTTGGGAAAAGTACCATGTAGATGCATTGCCCTCGAAAGTATAGGGGAACAACCTACAAACTACGTCTTCATGATCGACATTGCGGAGTCTTATGGCTAACATAAATTTTTTAATGTGATCTTCTACGATCTGTTTTGAGTCAGGGTCAAACTTAGGAAGCCACTTCTCTAGATGTTTGGGTAAGGGATGTTGATCTCCAGGTATGGCTACCACATCCTGGTCGAGCCAAGGTCTAGCAGGGTTGTTCTGATTGGCCATTGGTGTAGTCGGTGTGGAAGGCTACGAAGGGGAGTTGACTTCGTCTGAAGAGTCTTCTCCCGAAGAAGAAGGGGATGATGGAGGTGGTGAGGGAGGTATTCCAGATCCTCCTGCAGCAGGAGTGAGGATTGGATCTGTAGGATTCACAGTGAGGTTAGTGCATCCTAGTTGTTCTCTGATATCAAAGAAATCTAAAGGTTGGTCCAACGGACGGTTTGGTTTCCTCAAACGGGTTAAGACACTATGTGTTCTTATGAGAGATTGGCGAAAAATCTCTTGTATGTCACCACCTGTAGGATTTGGGGTTACTGGCTCGACTGTGATCCGTGGATCGTCGTTTGATGTGGTTGTTGTTTGAAGGGGAATGTTATCATTCGAATGACTTCTTGTCACTATAGGTGAGCGATTAGGTGGTGGAGGAGTCTTATGACCGCCTCGTGCCATTAATTAATTACAAGCCCTCCTTCTAGTGCCATTTGTTGATGGGCGAAAATGACCGTCCGACAACTAGGAGAGTGGATTCGGTCCGGGGTTGTCTAAATAACCCAAGCCGTTTGGAATAACCCACCCTGACGGGTTTAGCGGCTCCATTAGCCGATCTAAGTCCTAGAAAAACAAAAGAAAAACTATACTAATAAACTAATCTAAATAAAAACAATACTAAAACAAACTAATAAACAAATCTAAACTATTATATATACAATCTACTATCTAATACTATCATAACTCTACGAAATTAAACATCTAACTACTAACATAAATAAATCTCAATAAAAAATGTACAATATTTACAAATTACAGATTTGAATGAAAACCTGCAAAACTCATTTGTAATCTGTCCTAAGACAACGAGACTATGTTTTTTGATTTTTTGTAATTTTATGAAAAAGAAATAGAACAAAAACTATCTAAGCTAAGAAACTAAAATAATAATTCTAACTACTAATCTAAAGTATACATATATCTATCTAAACTACTTAAATAACACTAATAAGCTAACCTGTGATAACACTTTCCAATTTGTCCTGTGTAAAGAATCCAGTTCAGCTGTTCGATGGGAGGAAACCCGCATCAATCCTCTGCAAGCCTCTAGAAAACAGTAAGCAACAACGCTCTTTTGAATCTCGATAACAGAACAAACAAGACATAAAATATTACAACAATCTTATAATTTACAAATCGTTACATTTAGATAAATCTGTGCGCAAGGATTTGTAGAAAACGATTCAATTAACGAAGAAGAAAATTCTGTGATTCATTAACTGAAACGAAGTAATTGCTGTACTTTTAAAATAATGAAAGAGACCAGATATGGATATCACATTAATCAAATCACATCAACCTACAATAGATTATGATAGCTAAAGTAGTCGATAATCAACTGCAAACTGATACGAATAAAACTTGAAACAAAAGTTTGATATATTGAAAGCGAAAGCTGTTACAAGACATCAACTCTCATCTCAGTTTGTATCATAAATCCATAGCCTAGTTCTCCCACAAGTGATTATGCCCCTTATTACAAAAAATAATAAGTATTTAAAGACTTCCCACAGGGTAAAACATCCCTGTGGGAATTATCAAAACAGTTTACAGGAAATCTAGGATGATATCCCAAGTCTGGCTAAACTAACAACTTAAAATAAAAACTACATCACACAAATATATCCTAGACTGCCACAGCATGCCCAATCGATCATTGCAATTCGAATGTACCTGAAAGAGGACAAAAATAGGCAAGTTATAAAGATATTTTATTAATAAAATGAATAAAAATCTAATTTTAAAAGACTACCTACAAAATCTTGCGATTCTGTAGCTAGTCTAAATCAAACACAGAATCGTTTTAAAATCAATTGGNAACAATACTAAAACAAACTAATAAACAAATCTAAACTATTATATATACAATCTACTATCTAATACTATAATAACTCTACGAAATTAAACATCTAACTACTAACATAAATAAATCTCAATAAAAAATGTACAATATTTACAAATTACAGATTTGAATGAAAACCTGCAAAACTCATTTGTAATCTGTCCTAAGACAGCGAGACTATGTTTTTTGATTTTTTGTAATTTTATGAAAAAGAAATAGAACAAAAACTATCTAAGCTAAGAAACTAAAATAATAATTCTAACTACTAATCTAAACTATACATATATCTATCTAAACTACTTAAATAACACTAATAAGCTAACCTGTGATAACACTTTCCAATTTGTCCTGTGTAAAGAATCCAGTTCAGCTGTTCGATGGGAGGAAACCCGCATCAATCCTTTGCAAGACTCTAGCAAATAGTAAGCAACAATGCTCTTTTGAATCTCGATAACAGAACAAACAAGACATAAAATATTACAACAATCTTATAACTTACAAATCGTTACATTTAGATAAATCTGTGCGCAAGGATTTGTAGAAAACGATTCAATTAACGAAGAAGAAAAATCTGTGATTCATTAACTGAAACGAAGTAATTGCTGTACTTTTAAAATAATGAAAGAGACCAGATATGGATATAACATTAATCAAATCACATCAACCTGCAATAGCTTATGATAGCTAAAGTAGTCGATAATCAACTGCAAACTGATACGAATAAAACTTGAAACAAAAGTTTGATATATTGAAAGCGAAAGCTGTTACAAGACATCAACTCTCATCTCAGTTTGTATCATAAATCCATAGCCTAGTTCTCCCACAAGTGATGATGCCCCTTATTACAAAAAATAATAAGTATTTAAAGACCTCCCACAGGGTAAAACATCCCTGTGGGAATTATCAAAACAGTTTACAGGAAATCTGGGATGATATCCCAAGTCTGGCTAAACTAACAACTTAAAATAAAAACTACATCACACAAATATCTCCTAGACTGCCACAGCATGCCCAATCGATCATTGCAATTCGAATGTACCTGAAAGAGGACAAAAATAGGCAAGTTAGAAAGATATTTTATTAATAAAATGAATAAAAATCTAATTTTAAAAGACTACCTACAAAATCTTGCGATTCTGTAGCTAGTCTAAATCAAACACAGAATCGTTTTAAAATCAATTGGAATATTAGAAAATACATTCAAACTTATCGAACCAATATTTGATTACTAATAAGAAACCAAACTAATCATTCAAGTCGGCACTGTTATCCTATTTTGAGAGCGAACAAGACTGTGATCAATCGAATGATTACAAAGATAGATGTACTCTGTTCAATTTGTTATCATAATTTCAAGTAACAAAATCGTATTGGATAACTCAACAACAATGAAATCGTTTCACAAACTGATTGAAATTGATACAGTTAAACAAATCATATACAATCATTTATGATGTCTCATAAAAAATCATGGTCGAATCCACACGAAATCAACAAGATTTTTTTTCAAATTGATATAACTATATTAAACAAAAACAAACGATCACACTAACAACAATCTATTTGCAAATCAAATCAAAACTTGTATGTAAATTGATATTGAAATTGAATTGATCGGTTGATAACAGAGTATGTGGGATTATCCAAACGTTTGTTATTGCCAATTGGAGACAGACAAAATCGATTGACAATCAACGAAATCATCACTTGAATTCATTTCAAAACGAACTATTAGCCGAATTTTCTCATACGAATTCAACAGAGATAAACTATGTCAATCCGAGTTTAACAAAATCGTTTTGAAAATTAAATCAACAGAGAAGCATCAAATCTATTTTTGATACAAATCCAACTCATAAAATCAATCGTGCTAACTTAAGACATGCAACAATCAAATCAAAACGAATCGAAACAGTTTGGGCTTGTCACAGTCATTATGAATCAACACAACTCCACGATTTTAGCGAAAATATCTTTTGCACAGGACAAATGTAATCCAAATCCAAATGAGCATACTAATTCAATACAAAACATAATCTAATTCAATACAAAAGAAAGTCATTCCTGGCTAATCAAAGTGGACAGTGTTGTTTTAAGTTTATTAGGAACAAACGAAACTAATTGAAATCGAACCAAATCAATTATCAAACAGAATTGATTCAAAAACAAAACAAACCGAATAAAAAACCAATGAGTCACCTATACTAAACTGGGCACGACCAAATCGCATAACCAAATCATAACTTCATTTAATTTTAGCAAAACGAAAACAATGTACAAGATCCACAACATAACCGTTTTGATGATCAAACTATAACAGAGTCATTTCGAACAATAAACAGAGCTAATTGAAAACCAAAACTCAATTCATTATATTAATCCTAGCAATTCATAAAACAAAATTGATATTGAAATTCATACCTAAGAAACAACTTCGATTATGATAGTTTGGAATTGACGAAGGCTATAGCCGATTCGACATTCCTAAAGACGATCGAGCCAGTGGTTTTCTGCTTCTTGTCATTAGCTTGAAACTTGTCCCTCTCTCTCGACAGTACTGTAACTTGGTTTTCCAAGGATTTGATCTTTGACTGTAATAAGGGAGCGTCGGTATAGTAGCGCTCTATCCACACATTGAATTGGACGCATGACGATTGCTCGGGGTTTGACATAACAGTCGAGGGTTTGTGTAAGCCACCAGGGGTTTCATTTTGCAACTTGATTCCTGGGTAGTTAGGATTGTTCTTTAGGCATGGGGGCAAATTAGATACATAGTCGTAGGGTTTCTTGGAACATAATCCATGGGAGTAGGGATATTCTCCAGCTAGGAAGCGCTCGATATCTGAGTTAGAGTCTTCACTCAGAATTATGGGCTTTCGAATAACATTAGGTTTAGGTTTATTCCAAGCAAGTCTCGATATCAATTGAGCGTTCTTTTTACCTTTTCTATCGACAGTAGGATTACCCTTGACCTTCTTACTCACAGGCTTCTTTACAGCCACAAAATTGTCTGTTAGGATGTCGGGTAGGTCGATGTCTAGGCATAACGAGGGTTTGGTAGAGGGAAGTAGGACATGGAAAGGCACGGGTGGCTCGACCTTAGTTTCACTAACCATAGGCTTATCGATTTGGACAGACTTTGAGTCAACAAAGCCATTTCGGGATAGAAAAGATTGCCAATTGTCGCCGTGAAGGTTTAAATGATGAACAATGATGAGTTTGATCAGGGCGTGGTGGAACAAGATATTATCGATCTTCTCTCATTTAAACCTCTTTGACATCTTGTACAAACTACGCAAGTAGTAAAATGGCATGTTCAATGGATAACCCATGAAATTCATTAACAGTCGAAGGTGATAAAGAAAAACCNAAAGATATTTTATTAATAAAATGAATAAAAATCTAATTTTAAAAGACTACCTACAAAATCTTGCGATTCTGTAGCTAGTCTAAATCAAACACAGAATCGTTTTAAAATCAATTGGAATATTAGAAAATACATTCAAACTTATCGAACCAATATTTGATTACTAATAAGAAACCAAACTAATCATTCAAGTCGGCACTGTTATCCTATTTTGAGAGCGAACAAGACTGTGATCAATCGAATGATTACAAAGATAGATGTACTCTGTTCAATTTGTTATCATAATTTCAAGTAACAAAATCGTATTGGATAACTCAACAACAATGAAATCGTTTCACAAACTGATTGAAATTGATACAGTTAAACAAATCATATACAATCATTTATGATGTCTCATAAAAAATCATGGTCGAATCCACACGAAATCAACAAGATTTTTTTTCAAATTGATATAACTATATTAAACAAAAACAAACGATCACACTAACAACAATCTATTTGCAAATCAAATCAAAACTTGTATGTAAATTGATATTGAAATTGAATTGATCGGTTGATAACAGAGTATGTGGGATTATCCAAACGTTTGTTATTGCCAATTGGAGACAGACAAAATCGATTGACAATCAACGAAATCATCACTTGAATTCATTTCAAAACGAACTATTAGCCGAATTTTCTCATACGAATTCAACAGAGATAAACTATGTCAATCCGAGTTTAACAAAATCGTTTTGAAAATTAAATCAACAGAGAAGCATCAAATCTATTTTTGATACAAATCCAACTCATAAAATCAATCGTGCTAACTTAAGACATGCAACAATCAAATCAAAACGAATCGAAACAGTTTGGGCTTGTCACAGTCATTATGAATCAACACAACTCCACGATTTTAGCGAAAATATCTTTTGCACAGGACAAATGTAATCCAAATCCAAATGAGCATACTAATTCAATACAAAACATAATCTAATTCAATACAAAAGAAAGTCATTCCTGGCTAATCAAAGTGGACAGTGTTGTTTTAAGTTTATTAGGAACAAACGAAACTAATTGAAATCGAACCAAATCAATTATCAAACAGAATTGATTCAAAAACAAAACAAACCGAATAAAAAACCAATGAGTCACCTATACTAAACTGGGCACGACCAAATCGCATAACCAAATCATAACTTCATTTAATTTTAGCAAAACGAAAACAATGTACAAGATCCACAACATAACTGTTTTGATGATCAAACTATAACAGAGTCATTTCGAACAATAAACAAAGCTAATTGAAAACCAAAACTCAATTCATTATATTAATCCTAGCAATTCATAAAATGAAATTGATATTGAAATTCATACCTAAGAAACAACTTCGATTATGATAGTTTGGAATTGACGAAGGCTGTAGCCGATTCGATATTCCTAAAGACGATCGAGCCAGTGGTTTTCTGCTTCTTGTCATTAGCTTGAAACTTGTCCCTCTCTCTCGACAGTACTGTAACTTGGTTTTCCAAGGATTTGATCTTTGACTATAATAAGGGAACGTCGGTATAGTAGTGCTCTATCCACACATTGAATTGGACGCATGACGATTGCTCGGGGTTTGACATAACAGTCGAGGGTTTGTGTAAGCCACCAGGGGTTTCATTTTGCAACTTGATTCCTGGGTAGTTAGGATTGTTCTTTAGGCATGGGGGMAAATTAGATACATAGTCGTAGGGTTKCTTGGAACATAATCCATGGGAGTAGGGATATTCTCCAGCTAGGAAGCGCTCGATATCTGAGTYAGAGTCTTCRCTCAGAATTATGGGCTTTCGAATAACATTAGGTTTAGGTTTATTCCRAGMAAGTCTCGATATCAATTGAGCGTTCTTTTTACCTTTTCTATCGACAGTAGGATTACCCTTGACCTTCTTACTCACAGGCTTCTTTACAGCCACAAAATTGTCTGTTAGGATGTCGGGTAGGTCGATGTCTAGGCAGAACGAGGGTTTGGTAGAGGGAAGTAGGACATGGAAAGGAACGGGTGGCTCGACCTTAGTTTCACTAACCATAGGCTTATCGATTTGGACAGACTCTGAGTCAACAAAGCCATTTCGGGATAGAAAAGATTGCCAATTGTCGCCGTGAAGGTTTAAATGATGAACAATGATGAGTTTGATCAGGCCGTGGTGGAACAAGCTACTATCGACCTTCTCTCATTTAAACCTCTTTGACATCTTGTACAAACTACGCAAGTAGTAAAATGGCATGTTCAATGGATAACCCATGAAATTCATTAACAGTCGAAGGTGATAAAGAAAAACCAATCCATACCGACCTTCACAGGTCACAAATTGTTTCACGATCACTAAAAGATCATGCCACCTGGGTTTAAGGGTGGAAATAGGCTTACCTTTGTCACATGAGGTGACCTTTCGTGATACGAATATCAATGGCCATTGCAACTCATCAACTTTGGAATTCTTAAACCATCGCTGGCCCGTGGCTGCTAGTCCCATAGTAGAGCTAATGAATTCTTCATTGAGTTCAAGCTGAATGTCACCTACTTTATCCCTACACCCATCAAAGGTAAGGGTGAATTGATGTGCAACAAAAATATTGAAACCCTCAAACCTCTGTATAAACGCGAGCCAACCACTATCCTCTAAATCTTTACGGGCGTCATCAAAGAGTAATAGATCTTGACTACCATTCAACTCAATTCACACCACCGGTGCCATAGACAGGAGCACACAGTGAGCGATGTGAACGGGGCAGGGTTTGAACACAGCCTACGCAGGGGAAGAATGCTCACAGGCTTACCCGAAACTAGCAAAGGTGAAATAGGGATAGGGGGAAAAACATTAATGACATATCGTGCGAAGGTGGTGGAGCTATTTCTGCCCATGCAGAACATTGATTGCCATGGTACAACTGCCAGCGCTTACAACTATTCAAATTACAACGCATATGTATTAAAAACTATGCCACTTCAATCAATCAATCGAAACCTTTGGTAAGTGGATAAAACATTCGTGCAAGCAATAGTTATAGTTTCAAAACCAAAGCAATAAATTAAAATCACACCAAGGGTTTGGTTATATGAAACATGTAGTGTATGAAACGATTTATACCAAGGGTTTTGCCACAACACAAACGTGTTTTTATGAAATCAATGTGCCAAGTGAATCGATCAAAGCACATGTAAATCCAAATCACCAATGCACCATAAACTTTATCAAAAGAATATCACCACAGTCTTGTAAATGAAGTCTCAAATAAGAATTTCAAAAGAATAATGATCTCGGAATCTTGTCAATTGTGTAACGATAAACAAATTCGAAAACACGATGAGCATATAAACAAGAGTGATCATAACAATCCAGTAATGATTTTAATGTGACTTCACAAATCAAGTTTTCACTCTTTCAGTCGTGAAAACAAGAACAAATGTAAGTGTGCAAACGCATATAAAACAATAGTGTCATTTTATTGAAGAGATTGCGACAAAATCAAAGTTTACAAAACACTGGTGTAGGCAGCTTATAAGGGCAGTATGAAAATGTGAATTGGCTGCCAATAGGTTAGGAGATAATAAATTAAGTGATGAGATTTTAAATAAACATGCTACAACATAAATATAAAACTGTTGATTATTTGGGTTGGTTTTCATTGATGTCAACCCTTGAAGAAAGTCNAAGGTGATAAAGAAAAACCAATCCATACCGACCTTCACAGGTCACAAATTGTTTCACGATCACTAAAATATCGTGCCACCTGGGTTTAAGGGTGGAAATAGGCTTACCTTTGTCACAGGAGGTGACCTTTCGTGATACGAATATCAATGGCCATTGCAACTCATCAACTTTGGAATTCTTAAACCATCGCTGGCCCGTGGCTGCTAGTCTCGTAGTAGAGCTAATGAATTCTTCATTGAGTTCAAGCTGAATGTCACCTACTTTAGCCCTACACCCATCAAAGGTAAGGGTGAATTGATGTGCAACAAAAATATTGAAACCCTCAAACCTCTGTATAAACGTGAGCCAACCACTATCCTCTAAATCTTTACGGGCGTCATCAAAGAGTAACAGAGCTTGACTACCATTCAGCTCAATTCACACCACCGGTGCCATAGACAGGAGCACACGGTGAGCGATGTGAACGGGGTAGGGTTTGAACACAGCCTACGCAGGGGAAGAATGCTCACAGGCTTACACGAAACTAGCAAAGGTGAAACAGGGATAGGGGGAAAAACATTAATGACATATCGTGCGAAGGTGGTGGAGGTATTTCTTCCCATGCATAACATTGATTGCCATGGTACAACTGCCAGCGCTTACAACTATTCAAATTACAACACATATGTGTTAAAAACTATGCCACTTCAATCAATCAATCGAAACCTTTGGTAAGTGGATAAAACATTTGTGCAAGCAATAGTTATAGTTTCAAAACCAAAGCAATAAATCAAAATCACACCAAGGGTTTGGTTATATGAAACATGTAGTGTATGAAATGATTTATACCAAGGGTTTTTCCACAACACAAACGTGTTTTTATGAAATCAATGTGCCAAGTGAATCGATCAAAGCACATGTAAATCCAAATCACCAATGCACCATAAACTTTATCAAAAGAATATCACCACAGTCTTGTAAATGAAGTCTCAAATAAGAATTTCAAAAGAATAATGATCTCGGAATCTTGTCAATTGTGTAACGATAAACAAATTCGAAAACACGATGAGCATATAAACAAGAGTGATCATAACAATCCAGTAATGATTTTAATGTGACTTCACAAATCAAGTTTTCACTCTTTCAGTCGTGAAAACAAGAACAAATGTAAGTGTGCAAACGCATATAAAACAATAGTGTCATTTTATTGAAGAGATTGCGACAAAATCAAAGTTTACAAAACACTGGTGTAGGCAGCTTATAAGGGCAGTATGAAAATGTGAATTGGCTGCCAATAGGTTAGGAGATAATAAATTAAGTGATGAGATTTTAAATAAACATGCTACAACATAAATATAAAACTGTTGATTATTTGGGTTGGTTTTCATTGATGTCAACCCTTGAAGAAAGTCCAGTAGCGAATTCCGGTAGCACAAAGGTTTGAGTAATGGACCCAAGTTTGTTTGATGTATAATGGTATTAGTTTTATTATATTTGAAGGTAATACTATTCTATATGGATAGTACATGTCATTCCATTTCTGGTGGTATGTGGAACGTCACATAACTCCTCACGGTTAGAGAGTTATGGCCATGTGAAGTTGGAGAATCCTCATGAGTCATCTAGAAGCCCCAAAAGGTCAAAGTAGTCAAAGTGGTTGCAAAGAAGAAATTATTTAAATAATAAAGTGAAGTGGTGAGTGCAATATAAGTCAAAGTGGATACAAAATAAATCATTTAAATAATAAAGTTAATGGATAAATTACTAAGTGGACAAGTGGTTAGAAGTGGATTAACCCTAAAATAAGAAAAGTGGTTTAAGATATTTTAGAAGGTAAATAAYAAAGTAAAGTGATGAGTGTACTATAAGTCAAAGTGGATACAAAAGAGATTATTTAAATAATAAAGTTAATGGAGAAATTACTAAGTGGACAAGTGGTTAGAAGTGGGTTAGCCCTAAAATAAGGAAAGTGGGTTAAGATGATTAAAAGGTAACCCCTTGAGAAAGCTACATGAAAGTATAAATAAGAGGCAAGGGTCTCTCATTTTAATCACATTTGAGCATATTTAATRTCTACAAGTGAATGAGGTAACCAAATGATATCTAAGCCGAATTTCAKAGGGAAGGTGAAGTAAAGAAGGCCAAAATTCAAGGGAGGATAAATTCTTTTGATGATGCTTTYTAAGGTATGTTATTTACAGGACATATCACCATTTTCGAAATAACTAATTTTCTAGAATGATTCAGACYGTGAAATTGGGAAKTCGTTGAGGAAACATATCCAAGTAGTTGTGATAAAAAATTCATCTTATGGGTCGTTGTATTTTTGGAGTTACACTCCATGGAAAATAGGGTTTGTGGCTAGTCCTGAAACTAGTCTAAAACATGTGTTTTGGGTAAAAATGTCATAACTTCTTCATAACAGATCCAAATTCAGTAATACCAAATGTGTTGGTTAGAGTACAATCCTTAGTATTTTGTGTACCATTTTCAGATCTATACAACAAATATTATGTGCGAGGCATTCTCTACAAGTTCGATCTTTAGAATAAGCCAAAATTCAACAAGGTATGCCATTTTTGATAAAAACCCCTTTTCTGAGAGGTTCCAAGTAGTGAAATCTAGAGGAATTGTATAAAAGACACTGAAGAACATTGTGTACCATTTTTAGATCTTTATTCATTACAAGTACATAGATATGATTATTGCAAGTTAGGGTTGTTGACTAATCCAAAATTAGTCATGTGAGACTAAAGTAAACTTTGATAAAATGCTAGTCTCTTGTTGTTAAAGTTAAGGAAGGTTTGCAGGTATGTGATCATATACACCA
>JZKD02S2320446.1:10841-25257 GCA_000966675.3 Picea glauca
TATCTCACAATCTCCTCTCTCAGAATACAATATTCACAATGATTCATAGCCACAATACATTTCCCTCATTAAAGAGGGTTTCCTTCTAGGGAAAAAAACCCTAACATAATGTCTACCGTCAGAGTTGCGACCTTATAATGAACGGTCCACATTTACAATGAAATTATAATATATATTTACAAGGTGATTTTCCCTTCAAGGGATTTGCGCCCAAACCCCCGCTTTCCTCGGGACCCCCCAACCGGGGGGATGGACCCCGTAGAGGGGTTAATACCCCTATGAACTCCCCCGCATGGAGGCGTGTACATTATTCCGGGGTGTAAAGTCTTCATGGGGTATAAACACCACTGAAAACAAAGAACTCTGAATCAAGAACATAATCAAGCTCCACAACAAACAATCTTTCAGTTGGAGACTGATCTCAACAACTCCACCGTTGTTGTATCTGTTGGACTATGAACCTTCTTGGACCTAGAAAATTTTTCATATTCATATTCATGCTTGAAGACCAACTGAAACTGAGCATGAAATCAATTTCTCCCTCGTTACTCCCTTAGTTAACATGTCTGCAGTATTTTGTCTAGTGTGTATCTTTTCCAACTTCAAATTTCCATCTTACAAGAAGGATCATATGAAATGGTACTTGAGTTGTATATGCTTAGTATTCTAATGGAAGGTTGATTTGTTTACAAGATGAATGGAACTCTCACTGTCACAATACAACCTATTATTTTCCTCCTTCTCTCCTAATTCCTCCATAAACCTCTGTAACTAAATCATCTGTTTATTAGCCTCCATAGCAACAATATACTTTTCCTCTGTAGTTGAAAGTGAAAAAACCTTTTGTAGTTTCAAAATCCAACTTACTGTTGTTCGACCTATAGTAAAAACATACCCTGTGGTGCTCCTCTTTCTATCTTTATCATCTTCCATATATGAATCAACATATCCCTGTAGAACAGTGTCTGAACCGCAAAAACATAATGCATGAGTAGCAGTACCTCTCAAATACCTGAGAATCCACTTTACTTCCTCCTAATGTTCTTTACCTGGATTTTTCATATACATGCTCACAACTCCCACTACATGTGCAATATCTGGTCTTGTGCAAACCATCACATACATTAAGTTGCCAACTGCTAATGAATAAG
This sequence comes from Picea glauca, assembly GCA_000966675.3. Lineage (NCBI taxonomy): Eukaryota > Viridiplantae > Streptophyta > Pinopsida > Pinales > Pinaceae > Picea > Picea glauca. The sequence goes on from JZKD02S2320446.1 coordinate 11,993, forward strand.
GGACCCTGGACAGGAATTCTATCTCCTCCTGTGTCTTGGGACAAATTTCCTTAGTTAATTTGAAATGGTTGGCCAAAGGTGTACTAAATGGTTTTTCATTCTGCATTCTAAACCTCTCCAACACGTTCTCTATGTACTCACCCTGAGACAATGTCAATTTGTGATTTTTCCTGTCTCTTGTTATTCTCATACCAAGGAACTTCTTTGTAGCATCCAAATCCTTTATCTCAAATGAATTAGCTAATTTATTCTTGAGCACATTTATATCCTGCATATTATACCATGCAACAAGCATGCCATCTACAAACAATAGCAGGATAATATAGCTTCCATTTTCTAGCCTTTTAAAATAAACACAGTAATCAGAATGACATCTAATATAACCTTGTTCTCTCATAAACTTGTCAAAATTCAAATACCACTTCCTTGGATCTTTCTTTAGGAGATACAATATTTTCTTCAACTTGCATACCAAATTGTCCTTCCCTTTGACCTCATACCCCTGTGGCTCCTGCATATAAATCTCTTCCTCCAAATTCCCATGGAGAAAAGTTGTTTTTACATCTAACTATTGAAGATGAAAATATTCTACTACCACAAGACTTAAAATAGTCCTAATTGAAGTCATTTTAACAACATAGGAAAATATTTCATCACAATCTATACCTTTTTTTTGTACACACTCCTTTACAAAAAGTCTAGACTTGTACTGTTTTTTGCCTCCATCTTCTTTCTTCAACTTGTAAACCCATTTATTTTGTAATTATCTTTTTCCTGTAGGAAATTGAACCAAATCCCAATTCTATTTATTTACCAAGGATTCCATTTCCTCTTTCATTCCTTGCTCCCACTTCTTTTTAGTGTCTACCTACATTGCCTCTTCATAACATTCTGGTTCACTGGAATCAATCAACAATAAATAATACAATGAAGGAGAGAATCATTCAGGGGGTCTACTTAACCTGGTATATCTTCTAACAACACTTGCAAGAGTTTGAGGTACCTTTTTCTCCTATTGTTGTACATTTTTATTTTCTCTTTCCTTTGGAATTTCGTTTTTAGTGATCTCATCAACCATTGTGTATTCTCATTTTTCTTTTTCCCATTTCTTTCCCTGCAACTGATCTTTGTACATGAACTTCTCATTGAATATGGAATATCTACTCCTAATGATTTTTTTATTTTCATAATCCCATAAGCGATAACCAAAATCATTAACATCGTATCGAATAAAGGTACTCTTCTTGGATTTTTCCTCAAGCTTTGTTCTAGTTTCTTTATCAATATGGACAAATGATTCACAACCAAAAGTCTTCAAAAATGAATAGTTTACCTTTTTACCTATCCATGCCTCCTCTGGAATTCTACCATCCAAAGAAAATGAAGGTGCTTTGTTTATTAAGTAAACAACATTATCTACAAAATCTACCCAGAACTATAAGGGAAAACTAACATCCAATCTCATACTCCTTTCATGCTCTATTATTATCTTGTTCATCCTTTCTGACACACCATTTTCTTGTGGTGTTCTTGGAAATGTCTTCTCTCTACGAATCCCATGGTATGAACGGTAATCATCAAATTCCTTTCTTCAATATTCACCTCCACTGTTTGATCTGAGACACTTCAACCTTTTTTCTGTCTCATTCTCAACCAAATATTTCCATTTCTTAAAAGTATNTATCTCACAATCTCCTCTCTCAGAATACAATATTCACAATGATTCATAGCCACAATACATTTCCCTCATTAAAGAGGGTTTCCTTCTAGGGAAAAAAACCCTAACATAATGTCTACCGTCAGAGTTGCGACCTTATAATGAACGGTCCACATTTACAATGAAATTATAATATATATTTACAAGGTGATTTTCCCTTCAAGGGATTTGCGCCCAAACCCCCGCTTTCCTCGGGACCCCCCAACCGGGGGGATGGACCCCGTAGAGGGGTTAATACCCCTATGAACTCCCCCGCATGGAGGCGTGTACATTATTCCGGGGTGTAAAGTCTTCATGGGGTATAAACACCACTGAAAACAAAGAACTCTGAATCAAGAACATAATCAAGCTCCACAACAAACAATCTTTCAGTTGGAGACTGATCTCAACAACTCCACCGTTGTTGTATCTGTTGGACTATGAACCTTCTTGGACCTAGAAAATTTTTCATATTCATATTCATGCTTGAAGACCAACTGAAACTGAGCATGAAATCAATTTCTCCCTCGTTACTCCCTTAGTTAACATGTCTGCAGTATTTTGTCTAGTGTGTATCTTTTCCAACTTCAAATTTCCATCTTACAAGAAGGATCATATGAAATGGTACTTGAGTTGTATATGCTTAGTATTCTAATGGAAGGTTGATTTGTTTACAAGATGAATGGAACTCTCACTGTCACAATACAACCTATTATTTTCCTCCTTCTCTCCTAATTCCTCCATAAACCTCTGTAACTAAATCATCTGTTTATTAGCCTCCATAGCAACAATATACTTTTACTCTGTAGTTGAAAGTGAAACAACCTTTTGTAGTTTCAAAATCCAACTTACTTTTGTTCGACCTATAGTAAAAACATACCCTATGGTGCTCCTCTTTCTATCTTTATCATCTGCCATATATGAATCAACATATCCCTGTAGAACAGTGTTTGAACCGCAAAAACATAATGCATGAGTAGCAGTACCTCTCAAATACCTAAGAATCCACTTTACTTCCTCCTAATGTTCTTTACCTGGATTTTTCATATACATGCTCACAACTCCCACTACATGTGCAATATCTGGTCTTGTCCAAACCATCACATACATTAAGTTGCCAACTGCTAATGAATAAGGGACCCTGGACATGAATTCTATCTCCTCCTGTGTCTTGGGACAAATTTCCTTAGTTAATTTGAAATGGTTGGCCAAAGGTGTACTAAATGGTTTTTCATTCTACATTCTAAACCTCTCCAACACGTTCTCTATGTACTCACCCTGAGACAATGTCAATTTGTGATTTTTCCTATCTCTTGTTATTCTCATACCAAGGAACTTCTTTGTAGCACCCAAATCCTTTATCTCAAATGAATTAGCTAATTTATTCTTGAGCACATTTATATCCTGCATATTATACCATGCAACAAGCATGCCATCTACAAACAATAGCAGGATAATATAGCTTCCATTTTCTAGCCTTTTAAAATAAACACAGTAATCAGAATGACATCTAATATAACCTTGTTCTCTCATAAACTTGTCAAAATTCAAATACCACTTCCTTGGATCTTTCTTTAGGAGATACAATATTTTCTTCAACTTGCATACCAAATTGTCCTTCCCTTTGACCTCATACCCCTGTGGCTCCTGCATATAAATCTCTTCCTCCAAATTCCCATGGAGAAAAGTTGTTTTTACATCTAACTATTGAAGATGAAAATATTCTACTACCACAAGACTTAAAATAGTCCTAATTGAAGTCATTTTAACAACATAGGAAAATATTTCATCACAATCTATACCTTTTTTTTGTACACACTCCTTTACAAAAAGTCTAGACTTGTACTGTTTTTTGCCTCCATCTTCTTTCTTCAACTTGTAAACCCATTTATTTTGTAATTATCTTTTTCCTGTAGGAAATTGAACCAAATCCCAATTCTATTTATTTACCAAGGATTCCATTTCCTCTTTCATTCCTTGCTCCCACTTCTTTTTAGTGTCTACCTACATTGCCTCTTCATAACATTCTGGTTCACTGGAATCAATCAACAATAAATAATACAATGAAGGAGAGAATCATTCAGGGGGTCTACTTAACCTGGTATATCTTCTAACAACACTTGCAAGAGTTTGAGGTACCTTTTTCTCCTATTGTTGTACATTTTTATTTTCTCTTTCCTTTGGAATTTCGTTTTTAGTGATCTCATCAACCATTGTGTATTCTCATTTTTCTTTTTCCCATTTCTTTCCCTGCAACTGATCTTTGTACATGAACTTCTCATTGAATATGGAATATCTACTCCTAATGATTTTTTTATTTTCATAATCCCATAAGCGATAACCAAAATCATTAACATCGTATCGAATAAAGGTACTCTTCTTGGATTTTTCCTCAAGCTTTGTTCTAGTTTCTTTATCAATATGGACAAATGATTCACAACCAAAAGTCTTCAAAAATGAATAGTTTACCTTTTTACCTATCCATGCCTCCTCTGGAATTCTACCATCCAAAGAAAATGAAGGTGCTTTGTTTATTAAGTAAACAACATTATCTACAAAATCTACCCAGAACTATAAGGGAAAACTAACATCCAATCTCATACTCCTTTCATGCTCTATTATTATCTTGTTCATCCTTTCTGACACACCATTTTCTTGTGGTGTTCTTGGAAATGTCTTCTCTCTACGAATCCCATGGTATGAACGGTAATCATCAAATTCCTTTCTTCAATATTCACCTCCACTGTTTGATCTGAGACACTTCAACCTTTTTTCTGTCTCATTCTCAACCAAATATTTCCATTTCTTAAAAGTATNAATGTACCTACCTTCTCTCATTTTTCTATCACCAATGATCCTTTGGTGACCTTCCACACCTTATCTGTAAATATGGATATACAACCTTAAATTTCCAACTACCCTATTGAAATTAGATTTTTCCTTAGATATGGAACATGTCTTACCTCTTTCAACAACCATTGGTTTCCATTGCTTTGCCTTATTTTTACCTTTCCCATTCCAACAATTTTGCATGGTGCATCATCACCAAAATGATCCTGTCCAAAATCACCTTGAACATAATATAGAAAATGTTTCCTATGGGGTGTGGCATGAAATGAAGCTCCTCAATATACTACCCAAGACTCATAAATATTATCTACATAAAGAATCAAAATATCTTGTAACACATCACATGTTACATTTGCTTCCTGATTTTTTTCCTGCTATCCATCTCTTTGCTTCTTTGGAGTTCTGCAGTATTTCTTCAGATGCCCTTTATTCCCACAATTCGAGAACTCTATCTTTCCAAATATGTATTTGGATCTTCCCTTCCTAGAATTCTTGTGGTTCCCTGAGCCCTTTCCTCTATCCTTTTGTCTTCCCCTATTCTCCATTTTCAATGCATTAACTGATGTCTCACCTATGCTTTTTCGTCACATTTCCTCACTAAGGATAACATCAATAACATCATCAAATTTTAAAGTATTTGAACCATAGACAGAGTTACTTACAACCATGACTAAGCCGTTCCAACTTTCTCGCAATGAGAACATGATTAGAATAGCCATGATCTCATCATCAAAGTCCACTTTACATAACTTAGTTGATTAGTAACCGTATTAAATTCATTTAAATGATCTGCAACAGACCCATTTTCTGATATCTTAATTAAATAATCTCTTCATTAGAAATACCTTATTGGATGCCGAGGGTTTTTTATACATTTTAGTAAATGCATCCATCAACTCCTTCATTGTCTTTTCTTTCGAAATATTGAAATCCATCGGAGCTTCCATGCTCAACTGTATCGTTCCTAATGTCTTTCTGTCATGAACCTCACATTCTTCGTCCTTCATGGTTGTCATCTTTTTTTCTATTCCACCCAATGGTAGGAATAGATCCTTGTGATATAAATATTCTTCCATCTGCATCCTCCATAACTGGTAGTTTTGGCCGTGAAATTTCTTGATCCTAAACTTTCCATCTTCCACCATTTATCCCACTCGAACTAGACACCCTTTTTTCCTGCGAGTTACCTTTCCATCTAATACCAGTTGTTAGAAAAATAGGATCGCAAAGCAATAAAATAAAACAAATTAGGAAATAAAACATAGAAGATACACAATACAATAGAGACACAGATATATGTGGTTCACCCAGTGTGGGATACCTCCACTAGAGAAATTGTCAGGTATTTCCTTTATTATTATCCAACAAATGAAGGGATACAACCTACAACACACCCGTTGTCAATTCCTCTTCTTTCTCTCACATTATCCTCTCTCAGAATACAATATTCACAATTATCCATAGCCGCAATACATTTCCTTGATAAAATAGTGTTTCCTTCTAGGGAAAAAAACCCTAACATAACTTCTACTATCAGATCCACGACCTTATAATGAACGATATAGATTTACAATGAAATTACAATATGCATCTACAAGGAAATTTTTCCTTTGGGGACTTCACCCCCGAACCCTTTTCGGGGGCCCGCTTTCCCATGGACCTTGCAGAGGGGGTAACTCCCCTCTACACTCCCCTACATAGAGGAGTGTATATTATTTCGGGGTGTAAAGTATTCATGGGGTATAAACATGGTTGAAAAAAATGACCTATGAATTAGGAAGATAATTAGGATCCACAACCAGAAAACATTAATGAACATTAAACTATAGTCAAAGTAATCGATATTAGTAAAGTTGTAAAGAAATTTAGTTGAATGTAAAAAGATTTAACTCAAGCTAGTTGACTTACACTTTTTCTTGTATAAAGAACCTATTTTTTTCTTTTGTAACCAAGATTCATGCCCACAATGAGGATGGGTTATCGGATGAATATAATAAAGGAAAAATAAAGAATGATTGACTAATAAAAAATTAATTAAACAAAAGATATATCTGTGCTTCTGGTTTCAAGTCGAATCCAAAACTGTACAAAGTGAAAGATACAAGAACTATAGAGTTTTGTTTTCCTCAACACTCTGATGGGTTTCCTTGAAATAGTAAAAGGAACCCATCATTAATATATTACCCAAGTACCCCCGGATGGGGTGTCAGTGAGTTCCACAAGTACAACGGAGGAGACGACACCTACCACCTCTCTGCAGACCATGTGATTGGCACATGTCACCTCCTTCTAGTCTTTATTATCAACTTCTGACTACAGCCAACCTCCATTATTTTAGTGCATCTCTCAATGGCTTCTGAACTCGAAAATGATGGAGGTTTACGTACTAGGTCCTCTGTGCGTGTGTGCATTCACTCCACAAGAGATTTCTTTTGACGACGATCCACTCCTTAGCTCGTCATACCTACTCTTCAGTCTCTGTGGGTCATGCACAGAGTCACTTCCCTTGGTTCCCTTTGTTGATTTCTTGCTCTCGCCTCTGACTCGCCTCAATTCTTTCCTGGTCATGCCTCGGATCTGAGGAAAACTAAATAGAGGGCCTCTTTGGCACCAGAGTGGTTCAGGTGGATATTGGTGGCCACCCACCTATTCCAACTGGATCCTCGTGTCTATTTTTGTTCAATGTGTTCTTTTGTACTGCTTTGTAATTATGGGTTCTACACTTTTGGGGTTGTCTAAAGCCCCACACATCCTTCAGGTGGATATGGGTAGCCTCTCACCTAATCCAATTGGCTTATTATGTATGTTTTCATGTCATCACATCTTGTTGTACTTCTGAGGTCATTTTGGGGCCCTAAACATTGTCTTTTGGGATCGCCACATTCAAACTGTAAACAAAGTCAGAGTTTGACAACTGAATGTGTATTTCTATAAAATACCTAACCAACGGGCTATCACGCACCTAAAACAGAGGACATATGAAAAATTTATGACCCTAGTAAGTTGAGGTACCAAATTACACCAACTTACCCATAGAGCCCACATGACTTTTGACGTTTCACATTCTAGGGTTAGGTTTTTTTATATCTAGGGTTTTGGAATTCATGAGTAATATGAAAAGGGCCTCTGAATCCTCATTGTAATCCATTCTTCTCAGATGTATGTGCGTAGATACCACCTCTCTTCTCATAGATAACTAGCAACATTCGAGCAAGTTTCAGTTCTGCAGTTTTACAATTTCAACCTATTTCGTTATTTAATAGAAGATATTGTTCACTGGATATTTGTGTTATTTTTCCTATCTCTATGTTTATTGTATTCATTCTATTAATCATTTCATTCCACTCCTAAATCTAGATCAATGGTATCATAGCATTCTTCTCTTCATTTATTTTTCTTCGTGCATGTCCTTGACAATGTCTGGGTACAAGAAGTTGTGACTAGAACCAATCGAGCCATTACCATATCGGTCACAATGAGCCCAACAACAACCCATGGGAGACGAAATGAAAGATGATGGATCAGAAGATCCTATTAAAATGTTTCTCAAGGAATCCCTCACACGACAAAGGAATGAAATGATGGACAACTTCACGCAGATCCTTCGACGATTTCCCAAGAAAGAAGCATCTTCATCAAGCGGCCATGCAACCCCCTTCAAGGTATAGGTAAATTTTTATATTCCATATTTGAAGGACTGATAGATGTGGATGTTGTAGATAAATGGTTGAATCTGCTCAAAAGATATTTTTCGGTCCACAATATTTCCGATAGGGAAAATATCACTTTTGCACTCCTCAAGGTCATTCTCCATGTTAAATACTGGTGGGATACTTACTTTGAGTAAAGGGTCGTGGAGGAATTTGCAGTTTTTGTGGTGACCCCTACATCGTATTCCTTCTGGGACTCCATTAAAGAATAGTACTACCTTGTTGGAAGCTACAAGGACCAGTACACCATATGGACCACCCTATGTCAAGAAAGGGACCAGACAGTACCAGACTTCACTAATATTTTCCATAACCTACGCACTAAATTGGGTGTCAAATATTATGAGATTTATCTGGTGCTCAAATACTATGGTTATTTTCACAGATACATTCAAACAGAAATGGAGTTACTGGACACCACCTCATTAGGAATGAATTATAGATACGTTGTCAATATCGAACAAAAATTTAAGTAGAAACGATGAGAGTTTGGATCTGCAAACCCCTCGCAGCCGAAGCAGGGAAAATACAACCCCAACCCACATAGAAAGGGACCGGGTCAATATGGACGCCCTCAATAAATCCAGTCCAAGCTGCAACATAAGAAGGGCACTGAGAAGATGAATAAGGACATGAGAAAATGGTGTGAGTACCATAAAATTCCTTGGCACAATGTTGAAGAATGACGCTCCAAGCAGTCCCTCGTGGCCGAGCCGAAGGCTTCTGAGTGAGAGGTCGATTCTGATTCCGAGTCAAATCCTGAAGGAGGGAAGCATATTATCGATGTTGAACCCAGTGGCACTTTCACTACCACCAAAGTTTGGCTAAGCAAACTAGAAGAACTAGAGCAAGGGGAATTCCTATTTCACTCGCAGATGTGGGTCAAGGGGGATCTGATTCATTTAATTTTTAACAAAGTTAGTCAGAAGAAATTGATTTTAGCAGAGGTCATCAAGCGGTTGGACCTGCCAATGATGACACACCCGCAACCCTACACCATCAGTTGGCTTCACCGAGGAAGAGATCTTTGTGTCATCCAACAATGTCGTTTTCCCTACGACATCAAGCCTTTCTAAGATGAGGTAATGTGTGATATTTCTCCCCTTGATGTTTTTTATGTTCTTTTAGGACAACCATATTTGTGGAAGTGTCATGTTGTGTATGAGTCTATACCCCGCAATGTTATTATTTCCTTGGGTAGACAATTGTACAGGATCCCCGAGGTAGTGCCGCCTACTTCTATTTCTTTAATCTCTGCTAAGAAATGTAGTAAGGTGATTTCACAGAATGGGAAGTTAATATTCTTTTTGATCCGTTCTCACAGTAAGCAAAAGTTCACCACCACATTTGTGGCCTCTACACAATGTCTCTCTTTGCAGAAACAACAAGTTAACGGTATCGTGGAAGAATACAAAGACATCTTTTCCTCACCTACAGAGGTACCGACACACTGCCAAGTAAAGAATCCAATTGATCTGACCCCGACACACTTCTACCTAATGGACTAGTCTATCGACTCTCACTGATGGAGAATGAAAAAATCAGGCGTCAAATCCAAGAGCTTCTTCCAAAGTGGCACATTAGACCCAACTACTCCCCTTGAAGAAGCTCGATTGTACTGGTGCAGAAGAAGGATAGGACTTGGTGACTTTGCATTGATTACAGAGCCTTAAACAAAATCACAGTTAGGAACTTCTACCCCATTCCTAGGATTGATGACCTTCTTGAACAACTCAAGGGGGACAAGTTCTTCAACAAGATTGACCTAAAGTATGGATACTACCAGGTTCCCATCAAACCAACTGATTTATGGAAGAAAACCTTCAAGTATAAAGAAGGTCTCTACGGATGGGTGGTCATTTCCTTTCGCTTAACAAATGCACCAACCACTTTCATGATATTGATGGATGATGTATTGAGACCCTTCACCAACTCCTTTGTGGTAGTACATTTGGATGAAATCCTCATCTTCAACAGAACGTGGGAGGAGCACATGCGACGTATTCAACAGGTTTTGAGCACTCTACGGTAGCACAAGATTTATGTCAACTTGGAAAAATTCTCTTTTGGCATGAACATGGTCCAATACTTGGGCTACATTGTTGATGAGCATGGGGTACATGTTGATCCAGCTAACTGAGCTTCAAATATTTTTGGGACTAGCAAACTTCTACCAACGGTTCATGTTGGGATTCTCCCATATTACATGGGCCCTCAGCCAAGTTACCAAGGGCAGTGGTAGGGCCAAGTTTGTGTGGGGGAAGGAGAAACAATGAGCATTCTATGATTTGAAGCATAACTTGTGTTCAACTCTAATACTCTCCTTTATTGATCTGCAACAACCATTTGATATTGAGACTGATGCAGCTGGATATGCTGTGGGCACAGTTCTCACTCGACACGGGCATATGGTGGCATACCATAGTGAGACACTCTCCGATATGGTCCATTAATACCCCACATATGATAAGGAAATGTATTCCATTCTAAAAACTTTACGTCAATGGAAACATTACATTCTGGGGAAAGAGACGATCATACACACTAGTCACAAGCCTCTGCAGTTCATAAAGACACTGGGGAAATTACAGAACGAGCACCATCAGGAGTGGTCCACCTACCTGCAGTAGTTCCATCTCAACATCAATTATAAGACATGTATCTCCAATCGTGTTGCTAACTACCTCAGTTGACCTCTTATGGATGCACTCACCATTATGCTCTATTCATGTAGACATGAAGCATCTGAGTGCCCCCAACTTTATTAGCAAGATCTGGACTTCACCACCACGTACCATCTCTTGGGTACAGGCGCAACTGTCACTGATTTTCACATTCAGGATGAACTCTTTTTCCACCTGGTCCATCTCTTTGTTCCAATAAGTGAGAGTGAAAATATGATTTGGGAATCCCACTACAGTTGGGTGGCATGCCATTTCGGCATAGAGAAAATTGTGGCCATTCTTCAGAAGATTTTTTATTGGCCAAAACATCGACAGGACATCAACAAGTATCTCAGATATTGCATTGCTTGTGCCATTTCCAAGCCAACCATTGAGAAGCAAGGCTTATACACCCCTCTTCCTATTCCCAAGAAGCCTTGGGAATCCATCTCAATGGATTACATGTCTATCTTGTCGTTCACCAAGCAAGGAAATGACTGCATGTTTGTGGTCGTTGATTGGTTTTCAAATATGACCATCCTCACAACCTATAAGAAGAATATCACAATGATAGATACTGCTAAGATATTTTTTGAACGAGTGTGGTTCCAATTTGGGATACCACAGACCATCATCTCCAATCGACACAACAGATTCCTCAACACCTTTTGGTCGATTCTCTAGTTGTTGTTGGACACCAAGCTCACAAAATACACTGCTTTCTACTCCCAAACTGATGGTTGAATGGAGGTCGTTGATCATATGATTGTGCACATCCTACGCATGTAAAATTCTAATCATCCATGTACATGGGATGAGAGTGTCGGGTATGTCCAACACAATTACAACAGGGCTCTCCATAGTTCCCCCGGCCATATCCCACTTCAGGTGGGTCTGAGATTCCAACCCTTGGGGCCCATTGATGTTTTACTTCCTCTTGCCACTGCATAGACATACTCTTACCCTAATCAGTCTGCGATTGACAAAGCCACCATATTCATTGAGAGGATTTAGCACATATGCCAATAGGTCCAAGAGATTTTGAAGAAATCTAATTCTAAGTACAAACAACGCCATGATCAACATAGGGTACCATACCAGTTTGAGGTTGGCGACAAAGTTTGGTTACATCTGCAAAAGGAGCGTCTCACATGGCCCCATCGGAAGCTTATCCCACTTCATTATGGGCCTTACACTCTCACCAAGGCTATGGGTAACAACTCTTTTGAGCTCAACACTCCACCCTTCCTTGGTCTGCATCCAGTATTCAATGTGGACCTCCTTCGACCATATTTTCCACTATTATTGGACACCTCTGAGATCGCAGAACAACTGACACCCATAGATATCAACCCTGACTGCATGAAGCAAGCATCCACTGATCAGATAGTGGACACATAGGTCAAGGGCACTCGCTAGCAACAAATCCAGCTTTATCGGGTTGTCAAGGAAGGGAAACTCCTACACCAAGGCAAGTGGCTCACTCGGGGCCAAATCTAGCAGAAGTTTCCTCACCTGATGGGCAAACTCAATGTAATGGAGACCATTTCTTCCTAAGGGGGGAGGATTGATCCAAGTGGATATTAGTGTCCACTCACCTATTCCAACTGGCTCTTCGTGTCTATTTTTTTTCAACACGTTCATCTGTACTACTTTGTTATTGTGGGTTTTACACTTCTAGGGTTGTCTGAAGCCCCACACATCCTCCAGGTGGATACAGGTGGCCTCTCACCTAATCCAATTGGCTTATTTTGTATGTTTTCATGTCAAGACATTTTGCTGTACTTCGAGGGTCGTTTTTGGGTCCTAAACGTTGTTTTTTTATTTATTTCCATAGTCAAATTATAGACGAAGTTAGAGTTTGATGACGTAATGTGTATTTCTTTGAAATACCTTTCCAATGGGCTATCACATGCCTAAAACGAAGGTCATATGAAAACGTTACAACCCTAGGAAGTTGAGGTACCAAATTACAACAACTTACCCATAGGGCCCACATGAATTTTGGTGTTTCACCTTCTAGGGTTAGGTTTTTGGATGTATAGGGTTTTGGCATTCATGAGTAATATGAAAAGGGCCTTTGGAGCCTCATTGTAATCCATTCTACTCAGATGGATGCGTGTAGAAGACACATCTCTTCTCAGTGATATCTACCACCATTCGAGCAAGTTTCAGTTCTGTAGTTTTACAGTTTCAGCCTATTTCATTATTTAAAAGAAGGCATTGTTCACTGTATATTTGTGTTATTCTTCCTATATCTATTTTTATTGTATTCACTTTGTTAATCAATTTGTTCCGCTCCTAAATCTGGATCATAGAGAAAAGAGGCCATGACCCATTGCCCAC
>JZKD02S2320479.1:20843-33565 GCA_000966675.3 Picea glauca
ATCATGGGTAACAGAATGCCCCCCAAAGTATGAGGTTGGAACCAGTGACAGCCGATAGACTTTGTAAGTTGCATGTGTGTGTCGAGAACCAGGAGCACACCTAATCGGAAACCTGCGAACAACTAAGCATCTGCAGAATATCATATATATCAATTCTGAGGTAGGCATTCCCATACTCATATCATAGACGGATAACATTGTAGACCTGGGTCATGGCCACCAATCATACACTGTGGATCCATGCTGTCAAAATATAGCATAGCCACCGGAATACACTGTGGATCTATGCGAGAAATTTCAAATCAAGACGACATAGCCACAAGACATACACAGTGGATCTATGTGTCGCAAATTATACATACTCCATCGCAACCTGGATCGCAAAGATTACATGTGTTGAAGTCGAACATGGTAGAAACCACTTGATTACCGGTCATCGATGAAACCGTTAACAAGTGTGAGGGAAATCACCATTGATGTCAATGACTCCCAAAGTACCATAGTACAATCCATCAAATGTGAATAAATGAGTTGAAGTCGAACATCTGATGGAATCTGTCGATCATGGGTCAATGATGTAAACCCACTATCGAAAGCGACGAAACTTGCCATTGAGGCATGCAAGCTCCAAAGTACCAAATAATTTCTAAGTCTTGATTCCAGATAATGAGATGAAGTTGACGAAACAAAACTCGTCACAGGAGGGCCTTGATGTATCCCCCATCAATGACATGAAATAAGTAACAGATTTTGAAGGTGAAATAGAGTAGGACTGGACACAAGGAAGGCCGACACGGAGAGAATGGATAACTACAGATGGTCGACTCAATATAGGTTTCAGATGGACTTCTCTTGAACATATGAACGACACGACCGATGATTTCACAGCATTGACTCAAATACGACACAGGGAATGTAGCAAATCGAATGAGAGACAAATGGATTTCCCAAACCTGCTTCAAATGATAAATAGGGGGTGTCATGTTCAAGAGCGACACTTACTGCCAATCAATATGAAGATGAAAACATATCCCTTTCCCAAATTTTCCCCCACCATTTCTGGCAAGTACCTCTTTATTTTTACACAAGCTCAAGGAGGATAACATATGCTTGTTGATGTAAGCTCATCCTTCGGACGAGTCCCTCGGAGTATGTTTAACGAACCCTAAGAAGGAGTGGTTCGGTCCCATCACGAGTCTGTCAATGTTTGTTTAACGAGTCCAGAGATAGAAAACTCGAAGGTTTTTCAAGATTATAGAGTTTGGAAAAACACTTAATAGAGAACTCTCTCAGTTCATTTTTCGTAAAATAGTCTGGATGAGATCGAAAAGAGATAAATTATCGCTCACCAGACGCGTACTTCAAATACTTTATCGAGCATGAAAATAGCAAGGTCACTCGGTGATCTTTTCATGTTTAGAAGTATGAAAAGAGCTTAAAGAGGACTCCAGGGGGGTTCCTTTTTTGTATAACCTTGTTGAGCCCGAAAAAGCGATAAAAGTATGCTCGATCACGTTCTCGAGTATTTACGAGCGCAAGAATAGACAAAAATGACGTTGGAGTTTTTATGTAAAAACCATAAAAACAATCAAAAACACACGATAACAAAGAAAAACATATCCGTATCCCTGTATTTAATCATCAAAGTCATCACACCTGCAATATTTACACTCAACATGACATTAGGGATTAGGGTTTAATTGATAAATAATCATTAAAAAACCAAAATGATATAGTAAAAGTAAATAAAAGGAGTAAATACTATTTTTTACCACATCATTTTACATTTCCACTATTGAGATCAAAAAACCACTCTTTTACCCTCCAACTTCAGCGTCAGATTGCGGGAGCTATGAGAGACCATTCAGAGAGCCATCTGCAACAGTAAGGTAGGCTCTTCGTCCTTAACATTTTCATGGTTTAAATTTGTAATTTCATTGGTTAAATTTTCATTTTTAAATTGATTATCTAAGCCCTACATGCGCGTTGCCATTCTCATAGGCAGGCTATACGGGGCTTGCGAGAACGATGCATTCTCGCTGGTGATCTTAAAGCCACCTGCGAGGTTCTCGCACTGTGCACACAGGGCACCTGCGAGAACCGCAAAGCCCAAATTTTTTTAAAATTTTTACCTAATGAAAAAGATCCAAAGAATGAAAAAAGTTATTAATCCTCTTATTGTGTTCCTTATGCAGATAATCAGCTATCAACATGGTGCTTGAGTGGCGTGAAAGGGAACATGAAGAGGAAAATGCAATGGCCAAAAATCATCCACCTACCATAGATGCTTTGAGATATTGTGGGCTCTTGAAGTACTTTCGCATCCCGGGCATGAGGGCCCAAGTCAGACTATTATAGTACCTGGTGCGTATGTGGGACCCGGATCAGCAGGTGTTTTGTGTGGGGGTCCACACACTGTCTTTAGACATTGAGGACATTTACTTTTTGACTGGTTTGTCACGGCGGGGATACTATGTGAGCCTGACAGGTAGTAGAGGTGGTGGGCTAAAGATGAGTGAGTACTGCAATTTACACTGCGTGCCCGAGGCTGAGAGAAAGAAAGGAAAAGTAGCGATCTAGGGGGTATGAGACTTGACCCTCCGTACTATCCTTTTCACTATAGCTCAGATGGATGGGATTTCTGCTCCTCATATGGAATTACAAAGTTACTTCCCATATGCTATTGAGTGTACTGAGCCGTGGGTATTCAACTGAGCAGATGTTGTGCTTCGCAGTATAAAAAAGCAATTGACCAAATGTAGGCGAGGTGACCTGAAACAATTCGGGTATGGGTCTTTGCTGGTATCCTTCTTCCTTGAGCGAAGAAGGATATAGGTGGAGTGGAATTTACCGGCTCCTAGGGATCTGTGAATGCTGAGATGGTGTCGGCTCATGGTCCGGCACGTAGCAGGACCAATCATCAGATATGATGATACTTTCTTTGACTGGCTTCAACCACAAATGTTGATGGTTGATGACTACGCTTATACTGGGCTAGATTTCCGAGGAGATCCGGATTTGGTATTGCCAGAGGATGCTCAGTGGGGTGACCTTGGTAAGAAGTACACACATTTTTTTTTCTTTCAAATGTTTTTGTAAATTTTTAACATATTCAAATGTTTTTGTTTTATATGTTCATCTAAAGACTAATACAAAATTGTTTGTTGATAACACAGATGTTGGACCTTACAGAACTCCTGGCACTTCTCCCATCCAGTGGTGAGGAGAGGTAGCAGCACCACCACAGTATGTTGAGGATTATTAGGTGGTGGAACAGAATTTAGAGGGCCTGACAGCAGACATTCCAGACATGACTCTGGAAGAGGTTCCATGATGAGATCAGCGTCATATTGTAGGCTTATTAGCATCTATGAGTCGACTGCTCCGTAGGGTTGCTAGGGAAGTCGTGTGTTACCGTGAACGTCATCCATGACGTCAGTTTGTAGAAGCTATGAGCTTCAAATTTTGACATTTTGGTCTTCGGACAAACTTTTTGTAAAAAACTCTTTTATATCGTTATATATATATACGGCTTATACCGGTTTACTTTACATTGTGTGAATTTTGTTATGTTTGACTTATAAATGATTCAAATGTATGTCCAATACATAATTATCCAATGCATCTATTAATGTATTTAGACATCTAGGAATATGTTGATATTCAATGTGATCAAAATAACGTTCCAAGAGGTGAATTCGCAAATACACCCGTAAATAAGTAGGACTTTGAATAGAGTAGATATTACTTAACTGTAGTACTACAAGCTGGGAGTCAAGTCGCAAAACCAAATGATGAATTCTGAGTGAGATAGCATCAACCAATAATTCAATAATGGCGCTATACTCTACAATATTGTTGGTCGCACGGCCAAGTCACACACCTCGTAAAGATACAAGTTCGTTTGTTGGGGTATAGATTGCCCACGCAATGGAAGAAAGGTTCTGAGTACTACGACTAGCACCATCAGTGAAGCCAATATAGGGTAGCGAAGACTCTGACATCTGGAAATCAAACACAACGTCACATAAGGGCAGAGACCAAATAACGACAAAAGAAATCTCTAGTAGCACACACAAAGTATGATACATTAGAATACAAGTACTTGTGCATAGATGATTTATGCATAGTACTTCTTCAAGTACAACCCATTCCTGGGTTCACTCAAAGGGATACCATCGTAATCTACCAACTCATATGCTCCCTCTTCCAAAACTCGGCGAACAATATAAGGACCTCGCCACATGGGTTCTAATTTTCCAGCTCCTAACACATCTCGATCATGTTCATAGAGAAGAACAAGATCACCTTCAAAGAAAACGCGAGGCTTGACATGCTTGTCATATTGGGCCTTGACACGTTTTTTTCTGGGCTTCTATTACTAGAGTGGCGTCACGTCAAGTTTCGTCTAATCGCATAAGATACAATAAACGTTCTTCTTCAGCAGAAGTGTTGGGTAGGAGTTCAACAGCTAGCTTCAGAGAGGGTATCTCGCATTCTATAGGAAGAATGGCTTCCACACCATAGACTAACCAAAAAGGCGTAAACCCAATAGCAGACTTGACAGATGTTCGGTACGCCCACAATGTCGAAAACAACATTTTGTGCCAACTTGTTTTATGAATCCCTATCATTCGTTGAAGCATAGTTATGAGAACTTTGTTATTCGCTTCGACTTGACCATTAGCTTGTCGATAATAGGGTGTTGAGTTATCATGGTGAAGACCCAACTTTTTCGTAAGTTCAGACATCATAAAATTCCTAAAATGGCTACCGTGATCAGTGACGATAGCTTGGGGAACACCAAAACGAGCTATGACGTGATTAAAAAGAAATAAGGCTGCGGTCTTTCCAGTGTTGTCAAATGTCGGCATCACCTCGGCCCATTTCGTAAAGTAATCAACGGCTACAATGATGTAACCATGCCCCCCGACCGAGTGAGGGTGACATGTCATGAAATCGATGCCCCATTTCACAAAAGGACCAACTGAGACCACAGGGTGAAGACGAGCAGGATGTGACCGAATTTTCTAATTGTAGGTCTGGCAGGCATGGAATTTCTAAACGGCAATAATGCAGTCATTGAACAAAGAAGGCCAAAAATACCCTACGCGTAAAATATTTTGGGCAGTAGCATACCCAGACTTATGACCACCACATACTCCGGAATGGCAGTCATTCAGATCTTTCTCGGCTTCGTCGAACGTTAGACAACGTCGAAAAACAGAGTCAATCCCTCGATGATAAAGAGTATCCCCGAAGATAATGTATTGACGAGCTTGATAGTGTATGCGACGTCGTTCAGTACTAGACAAAGTAGGCCGGAAAGTCTGGGTTTGGAGATATATAATGATATCCCCATACCAAAGATCATCAGTGCTAATAAGGAAAAGAGATTCATCGGGTAATGAATCTACTGCTACATTTTCCGTTGTAGAGTGTGGAAAATCGCATATCAACTTAGCAAAAACCAAGGATTTCTTGGACTTGGCGCGGTCGAATTCCAAGTCAAATTCCTGGAGTATAACAATCCATTTGGAGTATTTTCCCCCTAGCAATTGACGTGTCAAAATATGTTGCATAGGGTTGCAATGAGAAATCACCGTAGTCTTGCGTGAGAGGATATAGTGTCGGAAGCGTTGGACGGCTTGAACGGCAGCCAAGGCCAGTTTTTCGAGATGTTGATACTTGGTTTCAGTTGGTGTGAGACTTCGACTCAAGTAGTAAATAACATGTTCGCCGTGCGCATCATCCTCTTGGACGAGAACCATGCCAATAGTGTACTCTGAGGCAGCAAGATAAAGGAAATAATCGTGACTGTAATCGGGAGGAAAGAGAAGTGGAGCTCGCGTGAGGGACAACTTCAAAGCTTCAAAAGCATTGTTGGCAATGGTATCCCAGACGAACTCTGAATCTTTCTTTAGTAGCCGCGTAAAACCACGAGTGATCTCGGTGTAATTAGGGATGAAACGACGAAGAAAGTTTGCTTTCCCCTGCAAACTTTGCAACTGGCATAGAGTAGAAGGAGGAGGGAGATTAAGGATCGCCTCAACCTTAATAGGATCCACCCGGATCCCTTGACGCGAAACGATAAAACCTAGAAGACGGTCGAATTCTACGCAAAAAGCGCATTTATGAGGATTTAAATGTATATGATAGAATTAACAGTGAACGAAAATGGCGCGTAGGTGGGTAGGGTGATCGACTCTGTGCATATAATGAGCAGGTAAATCGTCCAAATAGGGTTGAACGATATGCTTTATATCATGAAAAGCATAAGACATAGCGCATTGAAAAGTTGTGCCCGCATTCTTAAGACCGAAAGGGATTTTTCGATAGGCAAAAGTACCCCAAGGACAAATAAAAGCAGTCTTATGTTAATCCTTAGGAGCAATGTTAATTTGATTATAGCCGGAGAAACCATCCATGAGAGAGAAAATTTCACTTCCGGCGCAATCATCAACAATCTGATCGACAAAGGGGGTAGGAAAGTTGTCTTTGGGACAAGCTTTGTTAATATCCCTATAATCAACACATACACGAATACTGCCTCCTTTCTTGTCAATCGGGACAGGATTGGAAACCCATTCTGTAAGACCCACCGGATAAATAAAACCAGCTTTCAGAAGTTTCTCAACTTCGAGTTTGATAGCAGCCACTTTACGTGGGTGAACTGGACGAAGGCATTGCCGGGCAGGTTTAGCGCCGGGGTATGTCTTAATCTCATGTAAAACAATTGCAGAGTCGATACCAGGCATATCTTCGTAGCTCCAGGCGAAGATGTCACGAAATTCTTTGAAAAGAGACGTATAGGTGACGATTTCGTCCGGAGAACACGAAGCTCCAATATGGACATTTTTTACGATTCCAGGTTTAACGGATATGTCAATGGAAATCGTGGGCAAGATATTACTGAGGTTCCCTTTGGAAAACACATCTTGTGCAGACCCGGGAACAGTCGATATGACGACAACGGTCGACGGCGTCGAAATCTGTTGGTAGTTCTCAAGAGTGTGTTGTTCCAGAAAGAGAATGGAACGATGATGCCCATCATCCCAAGGGGTGTCCTCCATGATGGACATGATCATCTCGTCAGTGGGAAAAATAACACAAAAAGGATCGGGAGACAACTCATCAAGAGAGGGAGTAAAAGGTGTTGTCGATTGAATCGCATGATAGGCGGACTCAACCGGACTTAACGGCATTGCATCGTCGAAACGAATATGATCTCCAGGATCAGGGACAATCCAAGGGTCGTGAGACGCAGGAAGCTCGTGAGGCATGGTGGAGATCATGTTAATAGAAGCAACAGACGGGCGTGGAACATCAGGCGGTGGAATAGGGAAAGTACCCATTAACGAGGAGTCCTTTAGAAGGCCTACACCGATGTTCTCATAACCCGGCGGGGTTTTAGCAATAAACGACACGTTGCTAGTACGAGTATCGGAATTGAAGAAGGCGAGTTGGTCGACGGTAACAACCTTTCCTTGATGAGGGAAACATACTACCCATAAAAGTGTTGACATGACTGCACGCATGGAATCGATCCAGCTGCGTCCATGCAGAAGATTATAATCAAGGGGAGCGTCGAAGACTTCCACTTCAACTTGGACCATTTTACCTTCTAAAGTGATAGGAAACGAAGGGAGAACACCGTAGGGCTTAAAACCAGAGCCATTAAAGGCTTTAAGAGTGTTCTGGGATTCATTCAAAAGAGGAGAGCCAATGGCTTTCCAACAAGCAAGAGACATAACACAAGTCGAGGCACCCTCAGTTATAACAGTGCGGCAAATATTTTTATCGGAGACAACCACTTGGATTTGAAACGCGAGTTGAGGGGGTAACCTTGGAATGTGATCATCCAAATCAAAGAATATTAAATTTGTATCGGTCGGATCAATTCTACCTATAGCTTTCAATAGTGCCTTCCGTTGTGCGGGACAAGTTTGAATGACTTCAAGGGCTGACATCGCAGAAGGTGCTTGGGCTAGATCTTCAACAATACTGTAGTTCTGGGCTGCACAAGCATGAGGATTGAAAGCCGATTTCTGAATGACACCCTTAGGGGGGGTCGCAGAACTGTGTTGAGGCTCGGTCGTTCGAGATGAAGAGGATCGTTGGTAGGTGGAGTCGTTGGAGAGGGTTGTACCAAAGAAGGAGTTAAATCGTCAACCTTATCCTTAGATCGAGAATAATCTTTGGCTCAAGTCGTGAGTGCAACGTTGTTCTGCTTAGAATCACTAGTACACATCAAAATATATGATGTAGTAGAAGAGGAGGGTTGGTTGTGAATGACCAACTGAGCTTGTTGTTGAGATGGGAAGGGTTGGGACAAGACAGTCGGTGCAGGGGGTTTTGGGGCTCCCTAAAGAAACTTAGTGACCTCGGCACGTCGTGGACAATCCTTTGTGTAGTGATCATCACCACAGATAAGGAAAGGGTATCGGGGTTTGCGTTTATCTCGGTCATCAACAGAAGTAGTTTTAGGTTGCTCTGCTTGAGGATTATTTTTTCCCTCCTTATTCTTGCCTCTCCCCTTTTTAGATTTGTTTTTACCAGCTGGGGTAGATTGTACAGCATTTACCTTAGAAGTCTTGTCGGTGGGAGTGGCAGGAGACGGAGCATTTTGAACATTAGAAGAATCAGACTTAGGTTTTGTGCTTGAAAAAGAATGTGATTGGGCTTGGGCAGTACCAATCACACCGTCAGCCACATGCGAGGCAGCTGGAGTAGTTGAAGTGTCGGAAGCATTAGGACGAGGTAATTCAGGTAGTAAATCATAAAGTGTTCTCGTTTGTGAATAAATGAGGTCAAGATACTGAGCATGATTTATAGCCTACTCTTCCGTGACAACGCCACCCATGGCAATGTCCTTACCGATTTCTTTCACAAATGATTTTGTAAACCATTATGCCAGTAACTGATCAGGGAGCTCAAGTTTAATGAGATGTCATCTCCTTCGCTACTCATGGATGTGATCAGATATATGAGTGCCTTTAGTCTGTTTGAAGGAAATCAAAATCTCGGTGCTCGTGTCATAACGGATCAGTAACTAGTAATGTGTAAGGAAATCCATGGCTAGGGTGTTGAAATCAGAGAAGAAACCTCGTCGCAATTCGATATACCACTTCGCAGCAGAACCGGTAAGGGTTCGTTGAAAAAGACGTAAACGAATAGAGTCATCCATCAATGAGTTGGATGAACACCATAGGTGAAAAGTCATAACGTGATTATTTGGGTCCTCTCCCACTTTTCCATCAAATTTAGGAATGTCTGAAGGAAGCTTGGCTGGTATAGCAGGCCATTGGGGAGAGTGACGAATAGGATCATTTAAAATCCTAGACAAATCCGGCAAATCTAAAGTAGCAAGAAAAGGTAATTGTCGATTCACCTGCGGGTACTGGTGGCTTTGGGGTGGAAGCCCTGTCGGCAAACCAGTAGGACCGTAAGCAGTCTGCCCATAATGGGAAGACCCAGGCAGATTCAGTGGTGGTTGGAGAGGATAATAGTTCCAGTGATTGTAACCTTGGGCGGGGACATGAGTTTGATCATTCGTACCCCAAATAGGATTGGGTATACCTGGATATGGTTGGCCTGTAGTAGGGACAGGCAATTGCTGCCCCCCAGTCATGTGAGGAGGATTTTGTATCATTTGATTCCAATACTGGGCCAAAGAAGGAGGTATATTTTGTCCAAAAGGTGGGGTTGGTCCCCCTATCGTAGGCGTAGTTCCAACCAGAAGTTGTGTCCCAATCGAAGGTTGTGTAGTAATTGGAAAGTGTTCGGTAAGAGGAAGTGGTATCGTACCACCTTGTCCACCAATGGGAATATGCAAGTTTGGTGTAATGGACGGGATAGTGCCACTAGGATTAGGATTGCCAGAAGGAAATTGAGGGAGTGTCAGAATAAAACCGGGAATAAGGTGCCCAGGAAAAGAAGGACCACCTGGAGAACCGGATGGGGTTTGCGGAGGTGTTGGAATAGAAGCATTGAATGCATGGTATCCGGGTGGTAGTGTTGAAGTGACATTGGGCGTTCGCTGTGTGTTTATAGGAGCAAGACCAGCTGCAATAAACCCGGTTGGGACACTTGTAATATTCGTGAGATGGGCCATTTCGGCAGGGACAATAAAGTGATAAGTGGTATTCAACAGTACAGTCTCTGTCTCAGAAAACACTGGAGGGTTGATTTCGGAGATCACAGGTGAACCAGGACCAAAAAGGTCCCTTCGGAAAACACCTGTAGACCAAAAAGGATCTTGGCCTTCTATGCTAGGAAAAGGCCCAACGGGTGATCCAGAAGATGTAACAACTAATTCTCTGGAAGAATTCAGTCCCATAAATGGTCGCTCAGAACCAGGGTGAAGTCGAAAATCCTCTTGAGTATTAGTAATTCGGAAAGGTTCTAGAGAGTTAGTTCATTCCACTTGTGGTGTGGTGACGATTGTGGCTTCACTTTACTGAGGAGAGCCCTCAGGTGTACCTGTAGGCAAGGGTTGAGAACCGTCCAGATGCTCTGGAGATAAACCCTTCATTCTACGTGAACAACGTGGAGGAGCTATTGTAAATGAATGACAAACTTCGCAAAGAAAATCCTATGGTCAACTTCGAGAAACAAACAACACGCGCTAGTAAACAAAATCTAGGAAGCAATCACCATGCAAACAAGACCTTCTAATTTCGAAGCCACTAGTTGGTGATGAAATCCAACGTCGCAACAACGAGATGAGAAGGAGCAGGGCTAGGGTGGAAAAGTTACATTGACGACCTGCTTAATGGACTTACACCCTGGTGCAAGATCCCACACATAATCATGGGTATACCCTCCAAGGAGCTCGAGTGAGTTTAGTCAATGTCAATTCCATGTACCGTGAAGACTTTCCCCTCCACAGTCACCTCGGGTAAGAACCTAGAAAGATAGGCCACTAAGGTCACCACTAACAACAATAAAGCCTGGGGTAACAGTCGACAATCCGATCCACACACAAGGGCAGGGTATCTAGCCCACAATCAACTCAAAAGGCTTCCACTCATCATTGTGGGTATACCTCCGAGTGATCCCCGTAATACATGCAATCTCTACACTGATATCAACAAAGCAGGGTGAGTAACTCTGTCAATATCAATGTGACCTAGTGTTTGACCCTTGTGTGAGAAGGGCTTCCCATGACAATATGTTGCAAATGGAATTTAACACTCCCTAACACAAGATGCTACTGTGTGTTTTGTGCTTTTGGAGAGTGTATCTCTCTTCCTACTCCAAAGCGCTAGCCTAGCTAAATGTTGGTGTAATAGAGCCCTAGAAAAGAGTTACTAGATAAATTTTATGATTACGCATTGTTATTAAAAGTTGTTGTTTACTCGAAGGAAACGAAGGTGAAAACTTATGTTGTATGACTCTGACCCAAGAATGCAAGGATGAAAATGAAATGTATCACTTTTCTTTCAATGAATCCTAAGTATGGGAGAGAGAGAAAGTTTTCCAGATCAACCTTGAAGTACAATGCAAAATTTCCTTTGAAATTCCAATGCAAACAATCACTGATCAAATGACAATTCTCTATTATGTCTTTTCCAAATACTTCAACAATCTCAATAATTTGATTTTCAATGTTTTCTAAAACGAAAAGAATTTTTGAAAGAAAAACTTTTTGTTCACTTTTCAAAAAGGAACCACACTATGACAGCAAGAGTACAGAAAATCAAAAACCAAATGAACAAGAAATGACAAACCCAATCAACTCTTTCAATGAAAACAAAAATAAAGAGCAAACCAAAAGAGTCTTTTCAAATGCAAGAGAAAATGATCTTTCAAACCAATAAGCAAATGAGAAAAACCAAGTACTCAACTTTCAACCAATCACGGGTTCTTAAATAATCAAACACACTCAAAGTCTGAAGTCAGAGAGAATGGTTTCGCCAAGAAAAGTTAAGAAACGAAAGTCAAGACAAAAATGACAAGAAAAACCTTGGAACCCTAAGACTATTCATGCATGCAAACAAAGACAAGAAAGATATCAATCAGTGCTCCAAGAAACTCATAAGAGGCAATCAAACTGATCTGGGCAGTTGGAAATACCAAAACTCAAATCCAAAATTTTGAAAAATTGTGTTCGCAGGCAAGCAATATTACACAGTGCGAGAATCATTGATTCTCGCAGGTGACCCTTGAGCAGGGTGCGAGAACCTCGCACTGAAACCTAAAGGCAGAGTGCGAACTCTACCTATTCTCGCATGTTGCAATGAAGTACAGTGCGAGAATGCCTGAACATAATCAAAAATTTGAAAAATGAAGCAAAATTGAAAAAGGCTTCTGGACTCAGAAGGTCTATCTGGATATCCTGAAGACTCAGAGACTGATAGGACTCGAGAAAAGTAAAACCAGAGCAAATGGCCACAAAAAAACACCAAAAGCCACAAAGAAAATGGGATTATTCCCCAGTGGAGTCGCCAATTTTGTTATTGGATAAATCCGTAGGTGCGGACACTAACCGATCTCCCTAGATCCACCTGGATCTAGAACAAAGCAAGACAGAATATGACTCTTTCCCTAGATTTTGACCATTGAATTAATTAGGAGGCAAGAACAAATGACATACCTTATTATTGCTTCCTATGGTCTTTGTTGCTCCCGCTTCGCTCCAGTGCTCTCATGCAGTCAAGACCAAGACAACACAAACCAACCAAAGTGAAGAAAGCACAATCTATTCAACAGTCAATCTA
>JZKD02S2320479.1:70763-90458 GCA_000966675.3 Picea glauca
TGAAGGAAATTTTAACATAGCCTAACATCAATGGAAAAAGGGGCAGGTGGATTGCTAAGATTATGGACTATGAGCTGGTGATTAAACCTACCAAGTTAGTGAAGGGATAGGGTTTGGTTAGGTTGTTGGCAGAGTAAAACTGTAAATATCTTGGATTAACTTTTATTTTCAATCACTCAACTGATGGAGTTTCTCAGAATGTTGGAGATAATTTATAGGTACACCAATTTTTTTTTGATTCGTCATGATATAAGGATATTGTACAATTTTTGCAAAATTTGCAAGCTCCACCTGACTTTGACAAAGCAAAAGTAATATTTTTGAAATTGAAAGCTAAAAAATATTGTATCATGAATCGGTCTCTATTTCGGAAGGACCTCAGTGGTATGTTACTTAATTGTATTGATGAAGAAGAATCCCACAAGGTAATCTTATAATTCCATAAAGGTGAGTGTGGAGGTCATCATTTTTGGAAGGCCACAACATATATAATTCCAAGGGCTGGCTATTGGCCCACATTGTTCACAGATGTTTTTTCCAAGGTTAGGGCTTATATTGAGTGTTAGAGTTTTTGTAGAAAGAAGAAATTAAAGCCTATACCTTTGAAGCCCATTGTGGTGAATGGTCATTTTCAGCAATGGGGACTAGAATTTATAGGTGAGATACATCCTCACTCAAGTGGACAACACAAGTGGATCCTCACAGCCACAAACTATTTTGCAAAGTGGATAGAAGCTATTCCAACCAGGAATGCAATAGACAAGGTAATTATCAATTTCCTCCAAGAAAATATTTTGGCTAGATTTGGGTGCCCTAAGAAGATTGTTACTAACAATGCTCCAACCTTCAAGTTTGTTCCTATGGTTAATTTATGCAACAATTATAATATTATCCTTAAGCATTCAACAACATACTATCCACAAGGTAATGGGTTAGTCGAGTCTTCAATTAAAATTCTGATGAGAATCATTAGAAAGATGCTAGCAAAAAACAAGAAGGCCTCGGATTCCAAGCTAAAATATGCATTGTGGGCTGACATGATTAATATGAAAAATTCCATTAGAACTTCCCCCTTC
Organism: Picea glauca; assembly: GCA_000966675.3. Taxonomy (NCBI): domain Eukaryota; kingdom Viridiplantae; phylum Streptophyta; class Pinopsida; order Pinales; family Pinaceae; genus Picea; species Picea glauca. The sequence continues at coordinate 71,840 of JZKD02S2320479.1, forward strand.
TAATTGGTGTATGGAACTGATGTAATTTTTCCTGTTCAGTTAGGCTTTCCAGTAATGAAGTTTTTGCAGGATGAATATGAGGAACCCAATGATATGCAAAGAATAATTTTTCAATTGATTGAAGTGCAACGGACCAGAGAATTGTTGAATGAAAAGGCTCAGGTCTATCAGAAGAAAGTCAAATCCATTTTTGACAGGAAGACAAAGAAAGATAATTTTCTCCCATGGGATATTGTCTTAAGGTGGGATTCTATGAGAGAAGATAAAGGTAAACATGGTAAGTTTGATTATCTCTGGTTTGGTCCATTTAAGGTTGCAAAAGTTATGGAAAATAACACTTTTATCCTACAAAATCTTGAAGGTGAAGATCTATTTGGAAGCCCTATGAATGGGAACTTTCCCAAACACTTCTTTTACTAAAGCCGTTGGTGGCTTAATTCCACTATAAATATCGGTGTGATTTGAAATGGTGTGTATAACATTAATTGAATAAAGATTCCATAGCCCAATGGAAAAGCACTAGTACATAGTTTCTTATCAAATTAATTCTTCAGTTTTTAGTTTGTTGGACAACTTTGATGGCAGTATACAATGTGTCTTCAATATGGATTACTTAATAAATAGAGCAACTGGTTACAGGTTTTAGAGATAGAGTTTGGAAGAATGCACAGGGTCTGCAAGTTCTTGGAGCCTCGCAAGAAGTACTCCATCCCCAGTTGGAGCCAGGTGTTAGCACCTAATTTGCAATGATAAAAAATTTCTCACCTTCTCCAAAGTTTTATTGGGTTAGTATGGTTTATATGAGTCAATTTGTTTTGGTTTGGTATAGTCTATTGTCAACATTTATAGAAATATGTGATGAGTCTTAAAAAGTGTCTTCCATGAGTCACAGTTAAGTCAAAAAATCCAGTCTGTTCTATGAAAATCTTTGCTTCCCAGCAACATAGTTGCAGGTTTAAGGGTCATTACCTTTGTTGAAATTTTGAACATCTGGTAGTGAATTGTCACTACCAGAAGTTCTACATTAGGGTTAAATGGGTAATTAAAGGTTATAATCATTTTGTTGTATGAATGCCAATTAATCCATGCAAACCTTAGTTGATGATTTGTTTAAAAGGTTTTCATAGTTCTGTACATCCAAAATTTGATAGTTACGTGCCTTATCAAATCATAAATAACCATTTTTCATGTCATTTCCAAGTTTGTTATCTCACCGCCTAGTCATTGAAATGATGGAACATTCCTAACGTGACCTCGCTGCATGCTGGTTGTGTTATTTTAAAATAATGAATCCTTGATGTTTTCCTTTCACCTAGATTGTGACCCTATTCATTCTAATTGTCGGCATAACACGATAGAGTTTTCAGCTTGCAAGAAATGGGTAAAGGAGGAAACATTGTACACATTGAACTAGAGGGTGTTGAGCTTCTAGAAGCCTATTATGAGTCCGTTGATCAATTTAAATAGGTTGGATGGTTCTCTTTATGTGAAAAGCTTCAAGGATCCAATCTAGAGGTTTCCAGAGTGTTTGCAGAAATATTTGATGACAATAAAGTCGAATTTGGATATTTGACTCTGCAGGTTTCAGAAGCATCCATTGCAACTACTTCTAAGCTACCCATAGATGGAGAAAAATGGTTTAAGAACCAAACCATTAACAATGCATAAATCAATAAGTTCTTAGATCCAGAGCATCAAAACCCTGATTGGAGAAAAGGTATTCCAAGGAGCTGGCTCAAGGATGAATGGGGCGAACTGTTGGAGATCGTTCAGAGGTACATCACCTATGAAGGTAGATATACCATTACCTTGATGTGCCACATGATATTTTTATTACATTTCACAAGAGAAAGGAGAAGGAGTCTTCCATTTTTCTTGTTAAAGAGCTTGACAAAAATGTCAGCTAGAGTTCAAGCTCATCCTAAAAACATCAAACATAGTGTTACCCACCAGGGTTTAATCAAATTATTAATCATGGAGGAGTTGAACAAAAAAAAAAGGACTTGGCAACATTTCTTGGATGGTTTTAAAGTATAAATTCATGAGCCTCTGGAAATAGAGGCAGATAACCTCGTTGAAAGGATTAAAATTATCAAAAACCCTAGAGGTATGGTTGTCGGGGCTTCCTTTGCAACACAAGAGATAAAATCATTTACAAGGATGACTAGGAGTGCTGCAAGAAAATGTTTCTTTGAAGAAAAGAGCGCATTAAAATATGCAGTAGAATCCGTTCTAGAGAAGAGAAGTTCATCTCCTAAGGTCAAAAGGGTTTATAATAGGAAAAAGAGAAGAACAACTATTGTCGATTCAAAAACTACAGATCCAGTCATTGAGATACCTTCTAGTAGCACAATAGTTAAAAAAGGATCTAGGAAATCCTCTCAGAAAGATAAACAAAAAGCACCAGAGGAGCATGTGTCTAGAAGACCACACACTTGTTTGACCAATAAACTGAGATTAAATGCGAAATTGATTGCAGAACCTTCTTTAAAAAATACAGTCCTCACCATAGGGGACGATTCATAGGGATCCTTATCAGAGGATGAGGAAAGATAAAGAGAGATAAAGCTTCCTAAGCCTGTTCCAAACAAGCCGAAGAATAATAAGAGATCAAAGAAGATAGAGCATAGAACTCCTCAGCTTGAAGAACTCAATCAATCCATGGAGTTGGGAGATTTGGAACCTCAAAGTTCCATACCAATTGAAGAAAATGTACATGATGAACATGAAATAAATATAGAAGAACATGTGGTTCCATCTCAACCAAGTCAAGGTAAAAATATCTTAAACCTACCATATTCAGAGAGTGAAGACTCTGAGCTAGAAAAGGATGAACATAACAAGGACATGCTACTAGAGGAACCAATCACAACAAGACAACCAAGCAACAAAAGGGACAAGAAGATAAAGAATCTTCAATAAAAATTGAAGAAGTTTAAGAGCTTGATCAAGCACCTCATACATGAGAATGTTATGTTGAAAAAGCAGAGTAAAAATGTCATGAAAAAGAAGGACAAACTGGCTATCAAACATAGTAAGTTGTGTTCTTGGGCTCAAAATATATACCAAAATAATGGTAAGTAGTTTAGACATAGAAGGAAATTGAAAAGAAAGTGGTTGCAGGAGAAACTCAAGAACCAATATAGGGAAAATCTCAAATTACGTGCATAAGCTATTCAACATGTTCTATAAGGAGTAGTACAAAGACTTCAAATGATAAGTACCAAATGCTTCAAGGGATTTCATTAATAGAACAGAGTAATTTTGGAAAAGGATGTGTCTCTAGCAGGTGGTTCAAAATTTTGAAGACTAAAATTTCAGTAGTGACTTTTATATAGGAAAATTAAAAAGCGCTACCGAAACTTCTGAGAATGACAATTTCTCATTATTTTGTGAATTCTGAATATGCAACGTATCTAGAAAGTAGTTGATCCTATTGACAACCCTCTGTTGTATGTTTATCTACCTTCTAAAGTCTTCTATGTGCCAAAAATGAGATTGAGATCTAATATAGGAGATGGTCAAAGGGAAAACTTGAAAAGTGGATATGAAACTGAAAATCAGATTTCATGCTCCAAATCAGGAAATCCGATGATGATATCAATATATACTATTTTTGTTTCTAAGTTAGGTTTCGATCCATTAATTTTGGATCTTAGATATATTTTTGAATTAATTTTCTATCTATAAAGGACATAATGAAAACTAAGGAGAGGTTTGAGTTTTGGATTTAGGAAATTGGTTGTAAAGATATATTTTATGCAGACCTACAGATTTAATGCATATGTTTCATTATTGAAAAAATCCAGTGAGTTCAATATTAAATTGTGTCTCTTTTGTTCACACCTTTTTCCTTTCTTATTTGTATGAGATGATTGTTGATGTAGCATACATCAATGGTCTATGAATTTTAGATTCTTGAACTGTAAATCCTTGTTGTGATTGCCTATATTTCATAAGTTTCATTCAAGTATTTCAATTCATAATTGGAAAGATTTTTTGGCTATAGAATATTCAACCATGTGGATGTATTAATTAAACAACTTGTGATATTGATATATTTACATCCGTGCCTCTCCTTTCTTCCCTCTTTCACTTCTTTTATTCAAAGTGTCTAAATATTGATCTCATTTTCCTTCAATCCATGAGATGTAGTAGATGAGTCCGAAAGTTATCATTGATTTTGATATACCAATCCCAGTTATTTGATCCACCGACCAAAACACAAACTATTATCTTTTGAGGTGCCTAGGATTTTCTCTATTGTAGTCAAGAGTAAACTCTAGGAGCTAACAATTGATTTCTAGTTCTTAGATTCTAACTCATCAGAATTTGAAATTTTCATTGGAGTAGTGTAGCCTATGTGTGCTGATACTCCAACAGAGGAAAAAGTTCTGACGATAACAATGCTTTAGCACTTGGTCATGGTGCAAGTTCCTATGGATACTAGCGCTAGTGGAAGAGGATCAAGCCACATAACATGTATTTGGAAAATAGGATGAGACAAATGTGAGAGGTGAAGTTCCTATGAACTTCACGTAGATGAGATCTAAAGAAGAGCACCATTGAAATCCAGGGTGAAGTTTAGAAAGAAATTGTCTGCATTTAATTGCTATCATGGAAAAAATTTTAGTCCATTTCCTGGGCCCATAAACCACAAGTCCGAGGATCGAAATCTCAGAAAACTAGATTCAAAGGACCCCTAGAATCGATCTTCATCAATATGCATACTTCGTTCTAGGTTACGAGAGAGGCACACTCCTACTCTAGTGAAACTCACTTGTATACTCAGATAATTTGATAACAACTTAACACTTGGCCACTTAAACATACATCCATGAACATGTGAAACAAAGAGAACACTTGAAAAACAAATAAGAGACACATAGATATAGTGTAGGCGACAAAAAATGTGGCTAACATATGTTTGAGTCTTATTATTGTGAAATGGTTACAATATGAGCACTACCGACGCAGTTAACAACTTGGGAAGAGTCACACAACTTGCCTCACCTCACCAAGACACTCATACGCAAATTCTTCACACCAAGACTCATCCATCGTAACAACTTTCACAACTCTTGTGGTGCACCATAGACATATTCCCACCATATACTTATCGTCTCTTCTCTATCACAAGACTTCACACAGACCTGCTATTTTGTTTCATAGTTGCCTCACCGAGACCTTCAACAAGACTTCCCCAAAATCAACCCAAAAGAAGGTTTCCCTGACTCTGTTCACAAAATCACCTCAAGGTAGCACAAGTCCTCCCATGTTTAGCGACTTGGCTCCTTGAGGGAGCTTGCCCCTCTTCATCCAAGTCTACATGAAAATCGCAGAGTTGATCTTGCTCTCCTTGTTGTTCAAACATAGATTCCTTGGTTGTGCACCCTTGTTCACTTATATGGAATATAAAGGTCACCATCATGAACCATCATGTCCTTTGGGTGTGTCATGTCCCTTCTTAGACCAACTGATCCAGGTGGATATTGGTGGCCACCCACCTATTCCAACTGACTCCTCTTATCAGTTTTTAGTTCAACACGTTCTTCTATAATTATTTGTAATTGTGGGTTATACACTTCCAGGGATGTCTGAATCTCTACATAGCTTCCAATTGGAGATTGGTGGCCTCCCACCTAATCCAATTGGCTTATTTTGGAAGTTTTCATGTCAGTACATCTTTCTGTACTTCCAGGTCCGTTTTGGGGCCCTAAATAATTTTTTTTTGGATTGCCACAATCAAATTGTAGACATAGTCAGAGGTTGATAACATAATGTGTAGTTCTCAAAAATACCTTTCCAATGGGCTATCACGCGCCTAAAACAGAGGTCATATGCAAAAGTTACGACCCCAGGAAGTTGAGGTAACAACTTACCCATCATGGCCCACATAACTTTTGGCGTTTCATCTACTATGGTTAGGTTTTTGGATGTCTGGGATTTTGGAATTCATGAGTAATGTTAAAAAGGCCTCTGGAGCCTCATTGTTATCATTCTTCTCAGACGGATCCACATAGTAGCCACATCTCTTCTCAGAGATAGCTACCACCATTCGAGCAAGTTGTTTTCAGTTCTGCAGTTTTACACAGTTTCAACCTATTTTATTTATTCAATAGAAGTTATTGTTGATTGGATATATGTCGTTGTTCTTCGTATCTCTGTGTTATTGTATTTAGTCTATTATTCATTTCATTCCGTTCATAAATCTGGATCACCAACATGCAAAAATGAACCATTGTGCCCCTTCGCATACCTGGTGCGACCAAACGAACCCATGCACTCGTCAACCATCATGTCCCTTGGGACTAGAATGCCCCAACCTTGGTGTGCTCCTCATGTCGACACACCCCAACCTCCTTGGTGCACCTTGAATTGTGCTTTTCCTCATGGTTAGGAAATCCCCTTGGCGTGTTCATGTGCCTAAGGTTCTCACTTGCCCAACTAGTGCAACACTTGAGTGTTAGAGGAACCCCAAGTTTCATCTCCTTGAGGACTTGGGAAAATGTGTCTGCGTCCTTCTAGTAAAATACCTTACAATACCTATATGAATGGGATTTTTTTTGAATGGTTTATATAGAAAGTAATTTAGTCAAATAGAATTATTCAAATCTATCTAAATTGCCATCAATAATAGTTGAAACTCATCGCCATATTCAAATTATTACACCATTATCTCTAAGCTTCCAAGGTTCTTTCTTGCAGTAGGGGTTAAAGGATCAATATTGTGTAGTGTCTATCCATGACACGTGTTCAAGGAATGTATGTGTGCTTTGATATATTTAGAGTAAACAAGAGTTTAATCATGATCAAAATTGGAAGAGATTTTTTTGAAGACCTTCCTACCAACATTTAGGGAAACAAAATTATTACTACAAATAAAAAGAGGGAGATTTAGCAACATGTGATCACCATATGATAGGCCTCTTGTGTTCATATGTCTCTATTGTTGAAATATTGGCCAATACTGAGGGGGGGGGGGGTGAATTACTATTGCTTCTCTGTGAATATATTTAATAATAATTAATTTTTAATCACAACAATTGATCAATAAGAATGTACTAAAAACATAAATTAAATATAATAATCACAAAAAGTACAAGTTACAATGTGTAGGAGACACCAATCTCTCTTCTGTTGAGCACCAACTCAAGGAGATACCAATCCCCTATTTAGAACACCAACTTTAGGAAGCACCAACTCCCTATTTTCAAGCACTAACTTGAGGAAGCACCAACTCCATTGTTTTCAAGCACCAAATTGAGGAAGCACCAACTCCCTTGTTTTCAAGCACCAAATTAAGGAAGAACCAACTCCCTTGTTTCAGGATTCAACATGTAGAGGAATCCAATCCTCCCTTGCTCCTCCCTTCCACCCTCACTTCATGTGAATGTTTCGCGTTATTCCTTGGACTCTGTTTGTGTTTGATCTTTTGAATTAGACCACAAAGACTTTTTCTTTCCACCACAATTTCTGGTTTATATAGTATTTTAGTAGGTATAATATTGAACCAATGTCTCTTTTAACAATGAACCGTTGCACCTATTTATTTAATTTTAACAATAATTCTAACATTTAATAGTTGATTTTAACTTAAAAGACTTCAAATTCTTTGTAAGTTATTTATCCCTTCATGTGCAAACAATATTGTAGCAACAATGGGATGGTTGGGTGCCAATTTTTTCAAATTACTCCACAGGCCCTTTAAACTATTACAAAAATTGAATTATGCAAAAGTGCTTTCTTTAACCGACTTTTCCAGATGATTGGGAGCTCAAAACCACGGGCTTATTCACTTAAGCGTTGTTCCTAAAGCCTCTCTTTCACCCTTATTCTTCTACACATGACCTCATTAAAAATTTTCCATGCGATTATTTACTTATAGGCCCTTGGTGCTCCTTATCAACTTCTTTATCTTATCACGCGACTGGTGGTGGAACCAAATCCTCCGGACTTCGACAATCGGGATATTCTCCCTTTACAATCCTTGCATTCTTCTAGAGTAGTACCTCCCGAAGTGGTTACCTCTCACTTTTAACTGACCACTGCCAGTGCATTGGGATGTGCCTTATCTGTTGATCACATTGATTGATTGACATATCTAAAGCTTTCGACTTTCACTGCACTCTTATCCTATCCTTCAACTAGCTAGCATAATTCCTGAAATATCCAGATCAACATTCTGGATTTCTTTCACTAATATGGATTCCCTTTGATTTGTGCTTAACTCACCTACAACTTGTGGCACACGGTTGCTCCTCCGTCATAGATCTATCCTCCCGATGGACAATCTGCAATCATTTCGAGATTCCAAGATCCTTGGATTTCACAATGTTTGCAATTTACAATCTTCTAACTCCCTAGAGGTTGACCTACCGAAATGGTCATAAAGTGATGTTAACTACTTAATGTTGATTGAAAATTCCCCCTTACTCTATCCTTCCACTGGCTCAATCCAACGGTTGAGATTTCAACTGATCTACCTTTCAGATCAGACGACTGTCGGGAATTCACGATTTCGTGATTTCGCGATCCTTGCAGTTCCTAACCTTTCAAATCTGTGAAGGATTACCTACCGAAATGGTCATAAAGAGACGATGACCACTTATTTTCGGTTGACGCTTCCACTTTCCTTATCTTTCCACTAACTTGATGTGATGCTTTTGACCAGTTTTAACAATTGAGATTGACAATTTGCATGATTTCAACGATTTTGACTTCGATATTTCTTGGACGACTTAAATTTATTTATACCCGGAGGGTCAGCATTGAATGACCACCACGAAACTCACTAACCCAATCGAACGAATGGGGATGATCGACTGTATCTGGCGATTGATATTTAATCTTTCTCGATCACTAGCTTGATCCAATGACTGTGATTGCTCCCAATATGGATCTAACGACTGTAATGCTTCTGATTCTTTATACTGGATTCCTCTGCACCTCGTGTTCTATCTTCTGTGTGATCCTCATGCTACCTCTTGAGATTTAAGATTTGTAGTAATTTGACATCAATGCCCCATTTTTGACATCAATGCCAATACCATAACACCAAGTCCAAAATTCTCCCCCTTTTTCATTGATGGCAACATAATAAAACCCCTTATTTTTAATTGTTTTTTACTGCTTATTCTCCTCCTTTGACAACAATGACATAAGGGATATTTCTTTGCTCCCCCTGAATTTATGCTTCCATTTTCCATGTGCTCCTTCTCTGATGAATCTTGTGTAATTCAATTGGATATGGAGATTACCCCCAATTTCTTTCTAGGGTATTCAAAGGTACTCTTGGGCAAGGATTTTGTGAATATATCTACAATTTCTTCTTTAGTGTCCACATATTCCACTTTAACAATTTTTTGAGGAAATCGTTGCCATAAGAAATGGAATTTGATTGGGAAATGCTTGGTTTTTGAGTGCATGACAAGATTTTTAGAATATGCTTGGTTTTTGAGTGCATGGCAAGATTTTTAGAAAGGTTTATGACACCGGTTTTGTCACAGTTAAAAAGAATTGGATGATCATATTTTACTTGTAAGTCTTCTAGAGTTTGTTTCATCCAAATTACTTGAGTGCAATAGGAGGGAGTAACAATATATTCAACTTCTACTATAGATAGTGATATGGAGGGTTTCTTTTTACTGAGCCATGACACAAGACATTTTCCTAGGAAAAATGCACCTCCATTGGTGCTCTTTCTATCATCAATACTTCTTTCCCAATATGCATCAGTATATCTAATTAATGTTGTAGTCTACTGTTTTTGGATATCATAAACCAAAATCCAAGGTGCCTTTGAGATATCTAAAAATTCTTTTAACTGCTTTCATATGTGTCTCTTTAGGTGCAGATTGAAATATGGCCACTAATCCTTTAGCTTGTATGATGTTTGGTCTTGTTGTTGTTGCATATAATAGGATACCAATCATTGATCTATACATGGTTTGTTCTACATTTAGTGATTCATCATTTTTGCTTAGTTTGCATCCTGTAATCATAGGAGTGCTCACGGGTTTGCAATCTTCCATTTGAAATTTCTTCAACATTTCTTTAACGTATTTGGTCCGAGATATGAATATACCTTTTTATGAATGTGAGAATTGTAGTCCTAGGAAGAAATTCAGTTCACCAAGCATTGACATCTCAAATTCTTTTTGCATTTCTGTAGCAAATTGCTTGCTTAGAGGATTTATATTACTTCCAAAGATGATATCATCCACATATACTACAACAATGATCATATTCTGATTTTCAATCTTAATATAAAGATTGTTATCAATGTCTCCTCTTGTATCCTTGTTGTTGTAGATGATTATCAAGTCTTGAAAACCATGCCCTGAGAGCTTGTTTGAGACCATACAATGCTTTCTTTAATTTGCAGACATAGTCTTTATTTTCCGATAACATAAAACCTTCAGGATGTTCTATATAAACTTCTTCCTCTAGATTTCCATTTAAGAATGCTAATTTGACATCCATTTGATATATTTTGAAGTTTTTAAAGCATGCAAATGCCAAAAACATTCTGATAGCGTCTAATATGGCCACATGGGCAAATGTTTCCTCAAATTCAATCCCTTCTACTTGTGCATATCCTTTGCACACTAATCTTTCTTTATTCTTTAAAATTTGACCATCTTCATTAACTTTATTCTTAAAAATCCATTTGGCCCCTAATTTTTGTCTTTTAGTCTTAGGACAAGTTCCCAGGTTTGATTCCTTTCTATTTGATCAAGCTATTTATTCACGACTTTAATCCAATATTCATCTTTGCTAGCTTCTACAAATGTTTTGGGTTCTATTAGGGAGGACATTGCTTGTTTAGATTCATATGCTAGCCTTCTTCTTGTTTCAACTCCATCACTTTTGTTTCCAATGATTTGACTTTCAGGATGATCTCTCAATACTCTTCTTGATGGTGCTCTTGATTCTTGTCTTGGTGATGCTTCCTCTTTATTTTCTTCTTCACTTTGTGATTCTTCTTCTTGTATTTCTTCAATTTCTTCATCATCGTCATCATCTCTTCTTCTTTCATCATCTTGTGAATTGTCTTGAGATTTCATTTTTCTTGCTGTTAGATCATCCACCTTTACATTTTCACTTTCCACAATTTTGTGAAATCTCATATTGTAGCATATGTAGGCCTTTTTATTGGATGAGTAACCAAGAAATATGCTTTCATCTGATGTGGAATCAAATTTTCCTAGATTATCATCATCTCTTTTTATATAACATTTGCTCCCAAAGACTTTGAAGTGTTTGACTGATGCTAGTCTACCAAACCATAACTCATATGGTGTCTTGTCATGGTTAACTCTAAGATTAGATATGTTATGTATGTATACTGCTATATATATTGTTTCTCTCCAATAGATATCTGGAAGTTTGGCTTCATTTCACATAGTTCTATCTACTTCTTGGATAGTTCTATTTTTCCTTTCAACAACTCCATTTTGTTGAGGAGTTCTTGGAGCTAAAAAGTGTCTTTTAATTCCATGAGTTTCACAAAACTTATTGAATTCATCTGAGGTAAATTCCCCTCCCTTGTTTGATCTTAAGCACTTGATTTTGAGATTAATCTCATTTTCGACACGTGCTTTGAAAGCCTTGAATTTGTTGAAGGCTTCTGATTTCTTTCCGAGAAAGGATACCCAAGTCATCCTTGTGCAACAATCTATGATTAAAATGAAATAATGTTCACCTTGCATGCTTTTAGTTCTTGTTTGTACACATAGATCAATGTGAACAAGTTCCAATGGTTTTGATGTAGAGCAATCTTTTGTCTTGAATCTTATTCTTGTCTGCTTTCCATGTTGGCAATGCTTACAAACATAGTTTGAAGGTTTAATAATCTTTGACATATTTCTCACAACTTCCTTTTTATTGGCTTTTATCAAATTGTCAAAACTTGTATGTCCCATTCTTTTGTGCCATAGCCAACTTTCGTCTATTTGGCTCATGCACCATTTTTTTTCATCTTCTATGTTTAAGATATAAACATCGCTTAGTGTTCTTGGTGCTACAACCACTAATTTTCTTGAATATTCTTTTCTAATTTATCTTTTTTGACAGTCAAATATAAGTATGTATCCTTGATCACATGTTTGGCTCACACTGAGGAGATCAAGCTTTGAATTTTCAACTAATAACACATTTTCTGCTTTAGCTTTGTTATTTCCTAGACTGACTGTGCCCTTTCCAAGTATCTTGGCAGAGACATTATCTTCGAATGTAACACTACATTTTTTAGAATGAGGATTTTGTCTTGATCTCCAGTCATATGTTTTGAACATCCACTGTCAACATACCATTGACTCCTTTTTATATTTGGCATATACTGCTACCTTACACTCTATTTCATTTTCTTCTATTTGTTTTCTTTCCATGCCTTCTTATGCTTCTCTTCTTGAATTTTGGAAGTTTTTTATGGGAAGCTTTGGTAGTCTACAGTCACTAGATTTGTGACCATAATTGTTGTATTTGAGGCATTCAACATTGTAATTTTGCAGTGGAGAGAATGAATTATAGTTTCTATTCTCTTGACTATTATTACTCTTGTTGTTCATATAACCATATATTTGAACATTCTTAGGTTTGTTCTTTCCATAAGCTCTACAATATACTGCTTTATGCCCAAAATTATTGCAAGAGAAGCAATATCCAAGAAAGAGATGTTGATACCTTTTGGGGAAAGTTCTTCTTGTAATTGTATTCCATTTTAATTCATTTTCTTTTGCATATTTTTGTTGATTAGAAACATTCTTTATCTTCTTTCTGTTTGATTGAAGGAGTTTTGAAGCGAATCCATAGGCCTGGCAGAGACAAATACATATCCTCATTAACAATGTGTTTCACTTTTGACAAGATTTTGCACCTTAACAAAATAAATAAATAATTTATTTATTTATTTTAATTTTAAAATTTATTCAAGGAGGAACTTAAGTGAAAAAACCACTAAAATTATGAGGATGATACTTGTTAACGAAGGAATGAATCAAGCACCTAGGCTTTAAACATTACCCATTATTAAAAGAAGAAAGGCCATCATCAATTTCCCCTCATCCTTGAGGTCATAACCTTAGAATCCATGACTTGTTTAATCCATTCATACCGGATAATAGTCGTTACCTCCACAAACAAAGCATTGTATTTGTTCAAAATTACACATAAATGAAACTATATATAAATTATGACTCTCAAACTTCCTTGTTGTTGACTCACTTTACTTTTGATATGAAAACTAGTAAGGTACACAGATGAAAACTAAATGTTATGTTTCGCCATAGGATGAAAATCGACCACCTTCAAAATATGTTTTTAGGGAAAACAAAATAATTTAAACATGCAAAACATGTAGAAATAAACAAAACTATGAAAATAAAGAATCAAATGGAAACAACAAAAATCCTGAAAATTAAACATGAAATCAAGCTATCGAATGTAAAACAAATGTAGCACACAAAGACAATAAAACTATGGTACATGAAATCACTTGTGAGAGTAGCTAAGTGAAATATTGTTTTAGGATCTGGCCATTGGATGAAAGGGAATCAAGTTCACCTTCCATGTTTTGCAATCTATACATGCTAGCTCCTATCTTTTTAGCAACTTGGTAAGGGTCAAGACATAAGTTTTGAAACTTCATATGTTTTCCTTTGGGATCATTAACTTTGTTCCATTTTAGAACCAAATCACCTACACAATTCTTATCACCATCTTTATAATTATCAAATCATTGTTTCAATATCTGTTGGTGAGCTACAAATTTCTATTTGTTTTTTTCCCTTTCTTCTTCCAACATCATCAATGTATCAATTTTGTTTTGAAGGAGAGGAGAAGGTTGAACTTTCGAAGCCTGGGACAACTATAAGGATGGAAAGAAAATATTAGTTGGAAGAATGGATTGTTACCCATAGATGAGATAATAAGGTGAGGTACCCAATTCCTCCTTAGGAGTAACTCTATTATACGAAAGAGTATTGTGTAAGGCATTATGCCAATTCCTATGGTTTTTTGTTACTATCTTTTTCAGAATATGAATTGGATTTTTATTAGTTGATTCAACCACACCATTACCTTGAGGATAATAGTTGGTTGGATATCATATAATATTTCCCTTATCCAATGCAAATTCATACAATAAAGTTGAAGAAGAATAAGCAACATTATAAAAAATGACAACAAAAGGAACCCCAAACCTCGTAATTAAATGTTGTTCCAAAAAATAAATGACTACTTTTTCATTTACTTGTGTCAGAGGAACAAATTCAGACCACCTGGTTAATAATCTGTGGTGGTTAAAATATCTATGTTGCTTCAATGAATGAGGATTTATTTCCTCTATGATATCAATATCCCATTTCTCAAAAGGTCTACTAATTGTAACATGTTGCAGTGGGATTGATGCTTTCTTCTCCCTCCATGCACTTAGCTAACAAGTTTTACATTTTCTCACATACACATGTGCATCTCAAAAGAGAGTGGGCCATTAATGCTGAGTTCTCCATACTTTGTGAGCTATGGTTTCTCCAACAAAATGACCTCCAATTGGCCCATTAAGGAGATCTTTTAGGTCCTTTTCAGCATACTCTCTTTCTAGACATATTAATAGTACTTTGTCATAATTCTTCTAGAATAGGACAACATTGATCAATTTGTATTGAGCAGATTTTAGTCTTAAAGATATTTTCTCCTTTGAACTCATATGGCTTGGACACATCCCATGATGTAGAAAAAAAATCATATAAGTGTACCATGAATCCATAGTTGCTAGAATGTAAAGGACTTCATTAGTATAAATATAAAATTCATTTTCCCATCCCTCTTATTATTTGATTGCATTATCTTATGACTCTACAACCAACTTACATAATAATTGTCCTCATACAATGTGAGAGGGTTTTATTTTCATATCAAATTTCTGGTTGACTGCCATCTAGTTACCTCTATACTCTCCTAATTGTTGTTGGGTAAATAATGATCAGAAAAGAGGGCGATGTACTATTACTTTTGTGTGATTTTTAAGGATATAAGACTTGAAATATATAATAGCTTTATAGATAGAAAATGCTTTCTTATCTATGGTAGGGTAATTCGGTTCTTCTTATTTCATGTTTGTACCCATGAAAGAGATGGGTGCTTCATTTCCCTCAGAGTCCTTTTGTGTTGGCATGACTACAAGGGACCGATCAAAGGAAAAAGTATAAAGAAGAAAGTCACAATTAAAATACAAACTTCGTAAAATAGGAGCATTAGATATAGCATATTTTATGTTATCAAACAACTCTTTCTCCTCTTTATTCCACTTAAACTCTACATATTACTTGATCATCTTTTGTAAGGGTTTAGTAGTTTCAACAAAGTCTGAGATGAATTTCACACAAAGTTAATCTTAAGATTGCATCAATTTTTTATTATGTAGCAAAGGAAATTGGGATATTACTTTTACTCACTCAGGATCTATTGTTAATCCTTATTTAGATATGATATGATCAAATAGCTTTCCTTTAGTGATAGATAAATTCCATACTTCTTACATTTTTCAAAAATTTGGGCAAGGTGTGAAATATGGTCAACTCTATTTTTTGAATAAATTGTTGCCTCATCTAATTAAACGACAACACTACAATTAACAAGACCTTGAACAACAATGTCCATTGCTCTTTGAAAAGTAGCTCCAACATTCAAATTAACCTGAAAAACATTCTTTTGTAGGAAAATGTACCCCATTTGGTACATAATGTTGTTCTTATCCTATCTTCTTATGATACTAATATCAAATTATACACTAAAAATCCATCAAGAAGAGAAAACATTTTAGACCCTAACACAATCCGCAATAGATGCTCCATAGGTGAAACTAGATAGTTTTCATTTTCTGAAGCCCTATTCAAGTTTAAAAAACTGATACAGAGACGAAATTCACCAGCTTTCTTCCTAATTGGTACTATATTGGCTACCCAAGAATAATGCCTATCTTGAAAAATTATTTTTGCATACGAGAACTTCTTTAACTCCTTCTGGACTTGAGGTTCAAGAGAAGGATGCATTCTACATATTTTTTGTTGGAATGGATTGACATCCTTCTTCATAGGAATAATGTGTTGGATGATCCATGTGTTGTAAGTTTTAAGATCATCATATGACCATGAAAAAACATCTTGGTATTTTCTAAATAGTTTAAGGTATTCTTCTTTTCCTGTTCAAAACAACCTCTACCAAGGTTTATATTTTTTATGGGTTTTTTATAGTTCTAATGTTTTTAACTTCATGGCCTAAACTAGAACTACTAGTTTTAACATTTGGGGATCCTTTAAACTTGTTTTCTAAGTCAAACCAATTTTCTAAGTTTGCAACACCTTTGGTCATAGTGTGAGCCTTTGTTTTAGTTGATTTTTCTTTGTCTTCTTCCAAAGTTGCTTGGAATATGTCATCATCAATGGCTAAATACTTGAATTTCTCTCCATTTGTGAGAAATTCTAAGATATGTTCATCACCCTCGAATACTTTCCAATTAGTAATATTATCAGGGACATAGGTTTATAAAGTAATTCAATAGTGAATCTACTATCTTTAAAATCTTCTAAAGGAGAGAGTATATAAGCAACAATAGCTAATGAATCAACCACCATGTTCTCAATTCAAAGAACATTTGTAATATTAAAGGCAATAAAATTGTTAATCAACCTATGAAATTCCTACTATTAATTTTTTAAATGAGGAAAATTGTAGTGTATTGTATTTTTGATATGTCTAACTATAATCTCAGAATCTCCAAACATTTTGATTTTTTCATTTTTAAAATCTAAATCTTTTTTGAGACCTTGTACCAATACTTCATATTCTATAGTATTATCGGTACATTCAAATTCTAATCTAAAAGAAAGAAAAATATGTTTACCTCTTGGATCAATTAATAAACAATCGACCCTTGCTCCCTCTTGAGATTCATAACCATCAAAATATAAATTCCATAAATAAGGGGTATATTTAATTTCACTTTGTTTTTTTGTAGTTAGATTATCAGAAGATTCATAATTTACATAATTTACAAAGTTGGTGTTACTTCCCATATCATGAATTCTATCTTCTCTTAAAGTCAATTCAGATTGTTGTGTTTCAACCAAGTTAGATACTTTAGTTTTTAAAGTTACCAAAATAAGAGTCCAAAGTATAATTACCAAGAATTAAGAATTCTAATGATGAAGGTTCATTCGTTGCTTCTAGATCGAGAACTATGTGTTTCATACACCTTTCTCTATTAATCTTGATCTTATTGGGCTATCCATTCCATGGAAACTAGGGATGTGAACAATCAGATGCAAAATAGCTCTGCAACTTCTGAGACCAATCTCTACTGAGAAAGAGGATGTATGCTTCAGGTATATCAACCACAACAATATCTATGACTTGATGAACTTTAGGGTTAGAGGCTACTATGATAAGAACATCTTTTAACTCACCAATTACTTTAACTTCAAACCTATCAAGCTAAATGATGTGTGTTGAAATTTTTCTTAAAGTTGTCGTGTTAATCTTTTTACACATAGAGTATGGCATCACATTAGAAGAGGCACCTAAATCCACTAGACAATTATGCATATTCTGATTGAAAATATTAAATGTCAATAGGAAAGGTGGAGTTAAAGGCTTTGAATTTTCTCCTATAAGTGCAACATTGATTTCTTCCTTCTGCATGTTATTTCTTGCTATTCTATTAATAGTCTTGATAGAAATAGAAGTTTGTGTCTCTTCATCTTTCAGGGATTTCAATAGTAGCTTACGTTGT
Source organism: Picea glauca (assembly GCA_000966675.3). Classification (NCBI taxonomy): domain Eukaryota; kingdom Viridiplantae; phylum Streptophyta; class Pinopsida; order Pinales; family Pinaceae; genus Picea; species Picea glauca. The sequence continues at coordinate 89,634 of JZKD02S2320479.1, forward strand.
TGTGAGATCTTGCAAATGTCAAGTATTGAAATATTTGCTTTAATCTTCTTAATATCTTTGACAATATTGTATTCCATAGGCTCTAATTAACTGGTTGAGGGTTTTTGTGTATCATAAGGTTATAGAGGCAGGTCTAAAAGTGGGATTGAAAGTCCATGTTTTTTTTGTATTCATAGTTTTGGATACACTTTTTTGTTGTTGAGTTACTAGTTCCTTACTTCTAGTTTGGACTACTAATCCTTCTTTCACTATTTCCTCATCCTCAGTCAAATTTACCATAGGTAAAATCTCCCATAGGACCATGGCTATAACATTGGAGAGTTTAGTAGATTCTTCTTCCAAACTTCCTTCTAAAAGTTCATCAAAGTATTCTATTTATGCACAACCATCTAGTAATCAATGTGGCACTAAATTCATCACATTTATCTACTGCAGAGAAGTTTTCTCAGAATGATTAGTCTAATGGTAGTTGCAATAGTTTTCCATGACTACCTATTCCAAGTCAATGTTTAAGTTCACAAGTGGAGGTTTAATGGATTTTGGAGGCATAAACCTTCTTAAAAAGGACATGTTTTGTTTTTTATTAGAATTTCCCTCTCATGATCCTCTCTTTATAACAATTATTTCATTGGATAACTATTTGATCATTCTCTGCACACATTCCATATCCATAGAATATTTTTATTTATCCTCAGTGGGTTTCTTTGGTAGAATCTGTTGGAAATACTAAAACAACTGAGAGGGGGGGTGAATCAGTTGTTTATAAGCTTAAACAATTTTATATCTTTTAAATAATTATTAAGATTTCTTCATGTGTCATCTACC
>JZKD02S2320479.1:90468-122274 GCA_000966675.3 Picea glauca
TGTGCTTTTACGTCCAAATCCCCAAATTCTGCATATCCTGCCATTTCTGTTGTTGCCATCAAAGACAACAATCATCAACACGCATTCGTTGCTTGTTCAATATTTGCCAACAGAATCCTAGGTAATATGAGACCCTTTTTTGTGGGGTATTGTTGATGCTCATATTGGTCAAAATCTCAACAACAACCTCATGAGGATATAATCCCCCCATGTTTTTAAAGAGGTGGTACTCCTCTATGTTTGTCTAAAAGATGTAACTAATGTTCTTGGACTGGACTGTCAAATGGGAGAATGCTAAACAACAAACCCCAAATCTTTATTGCTTTATTTTTTATATGAAATGGTTCTAGATAACCAGATTGCTCCTTAAGTGCAACATTTGATTGGAAATGGACCAAGTGGCTTCTTAAAAATAAAGTGATAAAGAAAGGATTCAAAGTCAAAATAAATATATGCTCAACTTCATTATAACATCCCTCTGAAACACATGCAAGTAGAAGATTCAACCATATTTTCTCACAAGAAAAATAATGAAATGGTGTTGATATTTTCAGAGAACTTTAGATGAGTATTGCAGTTAAAACTGAAAGGAATATGGTGAGAACACTCCAAAAATATCATACTCGAAGATCTAAAAATATGAGAAATCATTAAATTTATGCCCCAAAATAGTTCTCTGTAGAGTTTAATATGTAAAAGATATTTCACTTTACAAATCATTTCAGTAAATTGATTGACTAATGCTAAAAAATATAGTCTGCCAAATGCAAGAACTAAACCTCCATGAATCAATTAGAAAAACCTGACTTACATTATCGACCATGTATATGAATGTAAAATACTCCTATTGATATTTTAGGAAGAGACCTCGAAGAATAAAATAAAAACATTCAAAAAACTCAGCCTTATGCTCAATTCAAAAATACAAACATAAAGCCTTGAGAGAAATCGTGTAGAAGAAGAAGAAGCAAGAAAATGGAGATCTGTATTTGCTGATGAGATATTTGGCTGCGTACTAAAGGCTGAAAAATGCTATCTTGATGATCTAACCCATTCTTTGATAGTGCTATCTTGCTTTTAAATATGCTCCCAATGCTTCTTTGAAATGCTTTGCTCTAGTAGTTAAGGTTTCCGGTCTTCTAGAAGTTTCTCACGTGCTTCTTATTTTTGGAATAAAGAGTAAATAATTTTAATTAATGCTTGATTGAATGCTTATTAATAAATTTGTGTAATTGAAATTAGTTCCTTCAAGTGGGACCCACTTCACCCTTTTATAACAGATATTTAATAAATTTTTACTTCCAAACTTGAAGTTGACTGTCTGAAAAAAGTGGACTGTATTTTAATTTTATGATCATGATAAATGACTTCTCAACCATGGAAACTATTCTATAAATAATCTTCATTATCCCAACTTTCCAACGAGTCCTCTAGAGTGAAATTTGGAGGTTTGTATCTCAACTTTTAGCCTTGGGAAGTCTAGGTTCCAAATAAATTTCCCATCAAGTGATGAGAATAGAGTTGACTGTTATTTTGATTTTTGGAAAAATTATGGACAAATTTAGCCATTGAAACCTATAACATTTTCTTCCTCGTCAAATAAAAATTTCCCACGAGGTATCATTTTCCCTAAAAAGACGTCTGGATCAAGAGTTATAAGCTCCAGAAGATCATTTCTCAACAACCATCGATTTGGTTCGTGGATCAATATTATCCCTTGATTTAATTTCTCCCTTTTTAGTCCCACATGCATTGTGAGGGGTGAAGAATGTTGGAGAATGGGGTGGAACTCAATATGAAACAAAGAACACAATGCTACATATAGAAGAGGGACACAAATTCCAAAGAAGAGAGGTGGCGTCCAAAGACACCGTTACAATACTTAAGCAGAACAAACTATGATTAGAACACCACAATGCATATTGCACATCTTGATCTGCATGATTTTTATGCAATCTTAAATCACTTCATGTATATATAATGACCCAATGGGTCTTCCTTTATAGCCTCAATATCCAATTGACTCCCACATAATGTGAAATATCTTGTTCACTTACAACGACCGACGATTAGAGTTGGTTCCACAAACTCTGCTCTGGAAAGTCTGCTCGTCGGGGATGGAACCAACCGACTATCTGTCCAACTTGTAGTCAAATGCAGGGATGGTTGATCCACTGCTTGACTATCTTCGACTACTGGTCAATTGTTCGACCGACTAAACCTAGAAGATGTGTGATGAACAAAAAATGCTTGATGTTCCAACACCCCCCCATCAACACATAACTATGAAGGTTCAAGAGGTGAAATTACATCACTCGAACACCCCCCCATAATTTCATCTTCTTGAATCCCAAACCAAGTGTGGAGATAGATGAATTTGGCTTCAACTAAAGGTTTGGTGAAGATATCAACAACTTGATATTCACTGCGACAATATGTTAGAATATTGAGAGGGGGGCTGAATTAATATGAGCACTCTTTAACACTTTCAATCAAAATATCTAAACTTCAACTTTATCAGTAGTATATCATTTATGATTGCATTCAATATATCATGGGCATAAAACCATAGGCAATATCATCACATCAAATAACCACATGCACAGTACTCTAGAATTTGTGTGGAAACCCAAATGGGAGAAAACCATGAAATGATTTGTTATATATATCAAGAATACATTCATAGGAAGCACCGACTTCCAAATTCTGTAGCACCAACTGGAAGGAGGCACCAACCCCCTGATTTACAGGCACCAACTTGAAGGAAGCACCAACTCCCTAAGTTCTCTAGCACTAATCGGAAGGAGGCTATGACCCCTTGATTTACAGGTACCAACCTGAAGGAAGAACCAACTCCCTGAGTTCTCCAGCACCAATCAGAAGGAGACTACGATCCCCTGATTTAAATGCACTAACTTGAAGGAAGCACCAACTCCCTGATTTCTTCGACACCAACTGGAAGGAGGATAAAATCCCCTTTCCTTACCATGTCTAGACGCCATGAAATATAAGTGTAGACTTACTGTTACTACCATTGATACACCAACCTATCACTGTCACTATCACATCAACCAACCTATCACTATCACTGTCACATCAACCAACCTGTCATTGCCACTGTCACTGTCTCTGTTACTGACTATGTCACTGATATACCATCATCAACCAACTGTAACTATATCCACTCACATGGATACCAAAACCATCACCAAATCATGTACACCAACCATGTACATCAATTATCAACCATGTACATCAACCTGTATCAATCATGCATCAACCATGCACATCAACTTGTACCATACCATGTACATCGACTTGTACCATATCATGCATCAACCATGTACTATGCTAAGTACACAACCATGTACCATACCAAGTACATCAACCATGTACCATATCACATACATCAACCATGTACCATACCAAGTACATCAACCATGTACCATATCATGTACATCAACCATGTTTCAAACTTGTACCATCTCATGCATCAACCATATACCATATCACTCATGATATGTCTCAATCATACTATACACCATGTACCATAATATATCATCAATGAAGTGCCAAGATATCCAAGATACCAAGATACCAATATAGCCAATATGTGATACTAATCAATGTACCATAACATCACTAAGGTGTACCTCAACATGTACCAACATCACCAAGACATGCACCTCATACATGTACCACCATATACAAGGTGTGTACCTCAACCATGTACCAACAACACAAATATGTGTCTCTAGCATATGCCCAAATCATCATACCATGCCTCAAACATATACCATATCACCAAGATATATAATTCAAATCATGCATATAAACATACTCATAACCTATTACTGACCTGGTGCTTCAGATCACAAACAAACATATGAACCTAGGCATCAACAACCTGGTACAAGAATCCTTCCTTAAATTTGTCTTGTCCTCGTGGGACCAAGACCAATTGTCATGTGGGGCCTCACGTGATAGGCATTAGGCAACTCATGGGGGTGCGTCGTGAGACACTAGTAGTCTGACCCATGGAAGTCATCCAAACTAGGGTTTCTTTAGAGAAACCTTTGCACACTTGCAATCCTAAAACTCTCACCTTCCCTCTCCTTTGATACCTCAAATTTCTCCATCGCAAACTCACTAATAGATCACTTACTCACATAGAATATATTCAATATAACGTGTGTGTGAATATTCTTATGAGAGACTTCTTGATGTGTATATACTTTTTCTAAGTAACCTCTTTCCTTAACTTTAGAGCTTCTTGAACTTTCTTGTTACAACCACTTTGCCCTTTCATTAATGTCTTGTAACTGTTTAGGGGATTCTTAACCCATCTTTGGGGCTTCCAACTCCATGAACTCATAGCTCAACCATGAGGAACTACATGACATTACACCTACCATTGTAAATAACATGACAGGGACTATCCATCTATGAGTGTGTTACATGCATTTACATTGTCTTTCATGTCCTTATTCCTCAAACAACTTTAGGCGTCATGACCACACTTATGGGTTTCTTGTAGACTTCTTCAAAGTGTCTTCCCATGAGGACCATGCTTAGAGCTATGCCATAAGGGAAACACTTTGTAGACTTCTCCAAATACACCCATCACATCTGTTAACATCAATGAAAACCATTGTTTGTTAACATCAATGACAACCAATTGTCTGACAATATCAATGACAACGAATTGTCCAACAATCTCCCCTTTTAGCATTGATTACAACACTCATACTCTACTTGTGACCAATCCTCCTGATATTTTTCTTCTCACTTTTATCTCCTCATGTTTCTCTCCCCCTTTGACATCAATGCCAAAGGGTATCTCCCTTTGGGGCTGCTCCTCCTATCTTCATGCTTCGAATCTTTCTCTTTCTCCCCCTTTGACATCATGGGTAAAATATTAACTCCCCCTATCGATATACCTTCTCTGAACAATCTTTATCCAACTTCATGTGCTCCCTCTATCTTCATGCTTCTAATCTCTTTCTCTGACAATTTATCTTTTCTTGCACTTTCTGCAAGATGTCATGTAGATCAATGTGGGATTTCCTATATATGCTTTGTTTCCTCTCTTTTGGTGTTCTTTGTCCATTGGTGATTCCTCTTGTAATTCATTGACACATATAATAATCATTCAAAGTTACTTGACTTCAAGTATTCATGGCTTGTCAAGTTCACATCAATGACCATACATTCTTATAACAATATATCTTTTGTTGTGCCTTTCATTGCTTTCCTTCCTGATTTCACTTGTCCAATGATTCCATTGATTCCAATTGTTACTATGCTTTCATCCATTGTCATGTATCTATTTATACCTATCAAATCTCTCATGAATACATCTATGTCCATATGTCATAAAATTCTCATGACTACGCTACTCAACTACATACAATGCTGACCCATCTGCTAATTACAACATATTTCGGCTTCTCAAGACGCCTTCTCAATTTTGCAAATCAGACTCTACATGCCTACAAAAATCTATATTGAATATGTCTTTGTTTGAATGCATGCTCGAAATCCTTTATAAAATGAATCTCTACCACTTTGAAACTTCATTTCCAAAAACTGCAAATACTTCAAAGTAATCGAAAGATAGTTCTTTGATCTGTAGAGATGTTGCTTAGACCTCCCCTCTTCAATATTCATATTTATTGAGAGTCTCCAAGACAAATGGTTCATAAAAATACCCACTTTGATGCAGAGTAATCTTCCTCTTCGTCTGTAGATTCATCATCATCCTCTTTTTGAATTCTGACCTCTTTCTCCTTTCATGTGGATTCATCACGATCTCACACTATTACAAATCCTATGAGAATGATCTCTGGGACCTGGTCTTCATTCACCCGTTCTTCTTGTTTTTCATTTCTTCTCCAAACCTTCCTGTATCTGACATCTTCATTTTTTCCTGTAGATTTGTCTTGATCTTGTACTATTTCCAATCCTGAGAGTATGACTCCTGGGTGTCCTTCAATTATCTTTTCTTCCTTTACCTATTCTTGTTTTCTTCCAAACCTTCTTATATCTAATATCACTGTTCTCATTCTAAAAGTATCCATAATGCTTCTACAATCATGAGATATATGTCCATAGTTATGGCATTTGTAACATTCAATATTATATGGAGTCACATATGCATTTCTTGGTTGACCATTTCTTCCATAATCTCTGCAATCTGTAGCTTTATGTCCAAAGTTAGTACAAATAAAACAATGACCACAAGAAAAAATTTCATACTTGGGAGTGAATGATCTTCTTTGTGATGTATTCCTTTTGAATTCATGCCTTGGTTGATCATGATCTTCTCTTCTATTGTTTCCTTCATAATGATTGAAGTTTCTTTGATACCTGAAAGTGGAGGGTCTTATTTGATATCTGTCTATTTTGTAATCTTCTTGAATTTTCTTTATTTCTGGAATTTTCTTCTTTGAGGGCTCACATTCTTCCTTCTTAGTAGGGCCTTTGATGGCTTCCATACAACTCTTAGTATTCTCTTCATTCTTTCTCTTTAGCAACAAGTAACATTTCTCTTAAGCTTTCTTACCAATGATGTGGATTTTTCTCTCTCTTCAATGTTCTTGCTGATATTGACAACTTTAACTCTTAACATAACAACTTATTCTTCAAGCTTCTCACATTCTTCTTCTTTCTTCATCATCTGGATCTTCATGACTTCTTCCTTTCTCTTTGCTTCTTCAAGTTGGGTCTTCAAGGAGACAATTTCTTCTTCAAGTCTTCTTTCCTATTGACTGAATTTTGCTTCAAGTTTATTTAAGTCTTTGAGATGGTTAGTCAAAATATTTTATCTCTTCTTTGCTTCCTTTCTTTGTGATACCATTTCTGCTTCCAAAAATTTCTTTTCTTCCAACTGACTTTTGCATGCTTCATCAATCCTTCTGGCTTCTTCTACTTGGAATTTTAGGTTTGTAATCATCTGTTGGACTTCTTCAGAGCTGGTATTTTGAGACTCCCTTTTTATCTTGATCAATTCTTCCTTGAGTGACTTGTTTTTCTCTCTTTCTTTGACCAACTTGTCTAAAGCACTGGTTAGGTATCTCTCATAATATTCTTCTTTTGAATCTTTCTGACCTGATGAGCGTTTTTCTTCCCATACTAACTCAACATCTTCTTCTTCTTCTTTATTCTGATTGGCATGTTCCGACTCTGTGGTAGAATGGGATTCCATAAAGTATAGATTATGTATCTTATCCCAAAGTTCTTTGGCTGATGAACATTGTCTCGCTTTATCTTTTACTGAATCACACAATCCTTCCAAGATGAAATCCATTTCCATTTTGTTGTTTCTTTTCAATTCCTTCTTGGCTGTAGTCTTTAGTTTCTTTGAACTAATGTATCCTGTAAAAACTAAGTACCAAACATCATACCCCCATTTTCCTAGAAATGATTTCATCATGTTTCTCCACATCTCATAGCTCAAATCCTCCTGACCATCAAACTATGGTACTCTAATGTCAACGTACTCCATGATCTTCCTTCCATGAAATAAAACTGTTTTTCTTGAAGTTCCTTCTCTGATACCAATTGTTGGAATATTGAGAGGGGGGGTGAATCAGTATGTGCACTCTTTACCACTTTCAATTACAATATCTAAACTTCAACTTTATCAACAATATATATTTATTATTGCATTCAATATATCATGAGCATATAACCATAAGAAATATAATCACATCAAATAACCACATGCACAATACACTAGAATTTACGTGGAAACCCATGGAATGATTTATTATATACTAAGAATAAATTCATAGGAAGCACCGACTTTCAAATTCTCCAACACCAACTAGAAGTAGGCATCAACCCCTTAATTTATAGGCACCAACCTAAAGGAAGCACCAACTCTCTGGGTTCTCTGACACCAATCGAAAGGAGACTATGACCCCATGATTTACAAGCACCAACTCCCCGAGTTCTCTGGCACCAACCAGAAGGAGGCTACAACCCCCTTTCCTTACTCCATCTATCTGCCTTGAAATATAAGTGTAGACTCACTGTTACTACCACTGATCAACCAACCTGTCACTGTCATTGTCACATCAACCAACTTGTCACTACCACTATCACATCAACCAACCTGTCATTGTCACTGTCATTGACTCTATCACTGATATACCATCATCAACCAATTGTGACTAGATCCACTCACATGGATACCAAAACCATCACCAAATCATGTACATCAACCACGTACATCGGCCATGTAATCAACATGTATCAACCATGCATCAACCATACACATCAACATGTACCATACCATGCACATCAACCTGTACCATATCATGCATCAACCACGTACCATACCAAGTACATAAACCATGTACCATATCATGTACATCAACCATGTATCAAACTTGTACCATCTCATGCATCAACCATATACCATATCACTCATGATATGTCTCAATCATGCCATACACCATGTACCATAATATATCATCAATGAAGTGCAAATATAGCTGAGATAACAAGATACCCATATAACCAAGATGTACTACTAATCAATGTACCATAACATCACTAAGGTGTACCTTAACATGTACCAACATCACCAATACATGCACCTCATACATGTACCACTATATACCAAGTGTGTACCTCAACCATGTACCAACAACACAAATCTATGTCTCTATCATATGCCCAAATCATCATACCATGTCTCAAACATGTACCATATCACCAAGATATATCAGTCAAATCATACATATAAACATACGTCAAAACCTGTAACTGACCTAGTGCTTCAGATCACAGAGAAATAGACCAACCTAGGCATCAACAACCTGGTACAAGCATCCTCACAATACTAAGACCAGTTGTCACGTGAGGCTTGCATGGTAGGCATTATGAAACCCGTGGGAGTGCCTTCCGGGACACTAGTAGTCTTACCCACAGGGGTTAGCCAAACTAGGGTTTCTTCAGAGAAATCTCTGCACACATGCAATCCCGAAACTCTCACCTTTGCTCTCATTCACTACCTAAGATTTCTCCATCGCAAACTCACTAATAGATCACTTACTCACATGGAAGATATTCAATAGAATGTGTCTGTGGATATTCTTATGTGATACTTCTTGATGTGTATATATAATTTTTCTAAATAAACTCTTTCCTTAACTTTAGGGCTTCTTGAACTTTCTTGTTACAACCACTCTACCCTTTCATTAATGACTTGTAGCCATTCAGGGGTTTCTTAACCCATCTTTGGGGCTTCCAACTCCATGACCTCACAACTCCTCAACCGCGAGGAACTATGTGATGTTCCACCTATAGTTGTAAATGACATGGAAAGGACTATCCATCTATGAGTGTGTTATCTACATTTACACTGTCCTTCATGTCCTTATTCCTCAAACAACTTTGGGCTTTGTTAGCACTCTATAAATTTGTTCGACTGATAAACAAACGACAAAGGTAACCTACAAACCAACTTTAGAGCTGGGTACTAGCCTGCTCAGCTCAGAGAGGGATCTCTTCTATCACTTGGTCTTTAATAATGAGTGTTTTTTAACAATTCAATGGCTAGGTTTTGTCATTTTGGGTTTTTTTTTTTATAATTTTTCTTGTAAGTAAGGGGAGGGACACTTAGGGCTATGGAGTCAAAATTCTAAAATGAATAGAAGAACTGACGGGTCTATAGAAATCTCCAAAGGAGAAAGGCTAAATGAGGTGATAAATCTGAGTTATAAATTGAAAATTTGCAGAGTGTAGGAAGAAAAGAAAACATATAACTGCATCATAACATTAAATAAATGAATTCTGAATTAGTTAGGAAGAACTTAACATAGTTTAAATTGCTTCAACCGAGAGCATCATAAGATGAATTTTGGGCCTTTGACTATCCAATTTAAACAGAAGACAGTGAAAATGAAATCATAAATATAGGAAATGCATACAAAGAGAGGAGACAAAACTTAGATCACCACCATTAGAATCTTTTCATGGAAACTTCAAGACTTCTGCCTGTGTATTCAATTCAGATTCAGAAAATTACATTCAAGTTCCGAATAGCTACAATCATGCCCTTGCACTTCTGCCAACTCCTAATACATTTGGAACTTTTAATATTTATACATTCAAGTTCCAAGCTTTTAATATTTGGAACTTTTGAAACCGATTACAATGATTGAAATTAAACGTTTTAGTTTCTGAAACTAATTACAAATGATAGTTTTGTTTTGACACTGATTACAATAATTATCAAGAAAACTTTTCATTATCCAACTTCTGATTCCTTTGATGCTTCAGTCGCGTTCTTTGCCACTTGTTTTGCTCTAGTCTTTCGCCTGATGAATTCAAGGGCAAAGATTTTGGGGGTCAGAAAAATAGGCAATAGGTAGGGAGATTCATGACAACCATAAACTCAAATTACTATTGAGTGCATGAATAATACCCAGTCCCCCATTTTTTTTTTCTGGATTTGGCTGCAGATATCTCCTCATGTCATCCAAAAATCTAGGTAGGCCGATGTTGAAAATCAAACTGTAAACCCTGGACATGAATTTGTTGATGAAGATGAGCAATGTAATCCTTCTACATTCAGTTGATACAAATGCTGCTTCAGGAAATTCTCTCTTATTAGTTTCCAGGAAAATCTTCAGCATATAGGTGTAGTATCTGAAATGCCTTAGAGAGCGAAAATTCACCAACTGTTTATGGATATTATCATCTATGAATTGAACAAAACTAATGCGGACTGACAAACCAGACTCTGACTTAAATTTTTTTAAAATGAAACCAAGTGTAACCTCGACCACATGTTTATCATTGCCTAGACCTAAAATTTGACTCAAAAGGGAACAAACCCATTGGACTTCAATGACCATTATACTCACATTCATTGGCAAATAGAGACTCTCTGAAAAACTGTTCCGGTTTGACAATTGTCTATAAAAACAAATATCGGACCTTTGATGGACATTCTCTGTATACCCTAATTATGTTTTCTTCATTAAAAGGCTTAGAATTTGTGGAAAAAGACTCTGGTATAGCGAGGGAATATCGAATAGATAGACTCTCTACCCTACACATGACCTCAGACCCTCGTTTATTCATGATGACTCTTTCTTCATGTGAATATTGTTCGGCGCACCAACCTATAAATTCAGGAAAAGGGAAAGCAATTTCAATAACATAAGGGACTATGGTGGCTTGGACCGCTTCAAGGAACGATATACGCCTTCCTACATTATCAGACAGGTTGCTTCTGGACACAAAGATGGAAGAAATGGCAATTTCGGTATTAAAGACGTCTGAATCTCGGTCAATTAGGGATTCTTCATTTGTCACAAGATGTTGTTCTATTACTGAATTTATGATATGATCCATGGTTGCAACGAAAAATACCTGGACATGAGAGGAAATGGTGTGTAATTGGCGTACTGTTGAGCTGCAGTTGAATGGGGGTGGTCACACCAAGTTTCAAATAGTCCAATGTTCGAATAATAATAAAATAACCAACAAACTGCCCTTTTATACTTTTCCAAATTTCGGGGGCGCGAGGAAGTGGTTTGGGGCAACTCTCTTTTCACTTTGAAATGTATCTGGTGGCGCCAAGTATCCCCGACCGAAAACCATGGTTTAAATTTCGACCTGCTTTATGAAATTAACCTACGCGCAGTTTCTCCCCTCAAAATGATCCTTGACCGTCAATTTTGAGAGGTCACGATCTGTGACGCGTCGGGTCCCATCCGATGGCGCCCGCGCCAGCTTTAGCTGTTTCCCTGCCAAATCTAGCCCCTTCATTGGTTTATTAGGCTTCCAAACCAATTTAGTGTCTTGCTAGGTTCTGAAATCTCGATTTCACATAAAATTTTAATGGTGACTAACATGGGCTCCAATTGGGGATGCTATCCTCCCAGCGAGGTAGCAAAGAATGATAGACTAAGTGCCTGCCCATTAGGCTTTATTTCACTCATGAAACTAAATATATCAACATCTTATTCACAAAACTTCATTCACATAACTCAAATTATACTTAGCATAACTTAGGGCCTTCATTTCAGGCTTCAATTTCTGTTGATTTGATTTTAATTACTTCAACTGAAAAACAAAAATGGTTATATACAATGAATGGGAAGGGTGAAAATTCCTTTAAGCAAGATAATGCTTGAGAAACCTGCCATTCACAGGTCCCCCACGAACGAGATATCCATTACATTCCTATAGCAGATAGGCATTATTTCCATGGTATGCCACAATCTTGAAAGGTCCTAGCCACATATGGTCAAATTTCCCATGCTTTCCTCTGTCCTCATTTCTGGCATCCCATTTCAACACCAAATCCCCTACTTTGAAATCATCTTCCTTAGTATGCCTGTCAAAAACCTTTTTAATTCTTTCTTGGTGTAATTGAGAGTTGTTGAATGCTTTCTCTCTTGTTTGTTGGACATTGATTAATTCATTTGTTCTCCTTTGAGTGGCATTTTGTTCAACATCTTGCTCCTGTAACAACCTCATTACTGGCAATCCTAATGAAGTAGGAAAAATCGCTTCTGTACCATACACAATCTGGAAGGGTGAAGTAGCAATATATCTTTTAGTAGTGATTCTGTTAGCCCATAGTGCATGGATAAGCTTCTTGTGCCAAGCCTTTTTGTTATCTTGCAACAATTTTTTGATAATTTTGGTCAATAGTTTATTGGATGACTCAACCAACCCATTACCTTGAGGGTAATAAGATGTGAAATGGACAAGAGTTATATTGTAATCACTGCAAAATTTTTCCATCTTTTTGGACTTAAATGTTGCTGCATTGTCTATGATGATTTTTATTGGACAACCAAACCTAGACAAAATATTGTTCTCCAAAAACTGAATGATAACAGTATCTGTGGCTTACTTGGTGGGAACTGCTTCAATCCACTTGGTGAAGTAATCTGTGGCTGTCAGTATCCACTTGTGTTGATATGATGGTTTAATTTCTCCTATGAAGTCAAGGCCCCATTGTCTAAAAGGTGCTTCAACAGAGATAGGCTTCAAGGGAAAAGGCTGCAGTTTTCTCTTCCCATCAAAAATTTGGCATTTATGTCAGCTTGAAACTTCTTTATAAACATAAAAAAAAAATACTAGGCCAATAGAAACCAACCCTCAATATCTTGTGCACAATAGTTTTCCAAGAATGGTTCCCTCCACAATCATCTTTATGAAATTCTATGATGGTTTTTTCTACTTCTTCCTCCAACAAACAACTCAGTAAGATTCCTCCTGGATCCTTCCAATACAAAGATTGATTTACAATAAAAAACTTTGCTCCTTTTAGCTTCAAAAACCTGTCTTTGGTTTTGCTCAATTCAGGAGGAGCCTGCAAATTTCTCAACACATAAGTAGTGTCAGTCTACCATAGGTAGTTAAGGAATTTTTGAGATACCCGAGGGACCTTTTATTTTCCTGCATTTGTTGACAAATCAACAATGAAATTAATTCCCAAGAGATCACAATTTGTCTGTGCCATCAACTTTTCAAGTCCCTTCCCTTTGATAAACTTGGTAGGCTTAATATCAAGGTCATAATCCAACAACATAGCTATCCACTTGCCCCTTTTTCCCTCGGGTTTAGAATGAGTCAAAATGTCCTTCATAGAACTGCTGGGCACATAAGCAATGGTACGAGAATGTAAGATATAAACTCTAAAATCCTTTAGGGCCTTGACCAATGCATATGCCTGCTTCTCCATGATATCATACTTTAATGGGGAATTCCTCAATGTCTTGCTATAGTATGCTATAGGCTTCTCAAAATTCTGCTCATCTTTTTGTAATAAAACACTAGTGATGGTGTGCTCCGAGGCAAAAGAAAACAATATAAAGTCTTTTGCAAAATTAGGACTAGCCAGTACCGGGGCTTTGGTCAATGCCACTTTAATATCTTCAAAGGATTTTCTGGCTTCAGGGGTCCACTTTATCTCACTTCCTTTCCTGAGCATGTTAGTGATATGATTTATGATTTCAGCAAGGTTAGGGATGAACCTTCTCATAAAATTTACTTTCCCCAGGAAAGATTGCACTTCTTTCTTGCTTCTGGGTGTGCCAATGTTAAGGATACCCTCAACTCTGATAAGATCTATCTTTATTCCCTGCTTTGAAATAATGTGCCCAAGCAACTTCCACTCTTCCATGCCAAAATTAGACTTCTTGGGGTTTAATGAAATGCTAAATTTCCTACATTTTTGAAAATCCCTTCTTAGATGTTTAAGATGTTCTTCATTAGAAGCTAAATATACAATGATATCATCTAAGTAAAAACAATAAATTTATCTTTCTCATCAGCAAAGGCTATATCCATAACCCTTTGGAAAGTAGCCCCTACATTCATGAGTCCAAAAGGCATTTTGACATACATGAAGGTGCCCCATGGTGTTGTAAAGGCTATTTTTTCCTGATCATCAGGTTGTACCATGATTTGATTATATCCAAAGAAATCATCTAGCATTGATATTTTTTGAGAACCAACCACTTTCTGTAAAATGTGATCCATCTTAGGTAGTGGGTAATTGTCCTTTAGAGATACCCTGCTTAGATTTCTAAAGTCTACACATAATCAAATCTCTCCACTCTTCTTTCTAACATGTACCATATTTTCCAGCCACTTAGAAAATCTGAGAGACTATGATCTTGGCTTCAAAAAACTTTTTTATCTCCTTTTCAATCAGGGGCAACAACAAAGGATTAATTCTTCTTAATTTATGCTTGAAAGGTTTATGATATATTTTATTGGAATCACATGCTGAATCACCTTGGTATCATAAAATTTTAGATATTTATAACTCTAGGAAAAAAACATCAGGGAATTCTTTCATTTAATTAATATACCTTTGCTTGACCTATGGGCTAAATGTCTTGGACAACTTGATGATCTTGGGATCTTCGTGAGTCCCAATGTTGCAATCTTCAACATCTCCATCATTTATAGTAATTTTAGTACTCCTGGACACATCATTGTTGTTAAAGACTTTTTCTAATGGGACCATGCCTTTGGGAATGATGTTATTTTTTAGCTGCATTATATCCTTACCAACAATCTGATTTTTGAAATAGCCATTATTTACGAACATAGCCGCATCTTGTTCTTCACAACAATATTCCTCATCAATATTCAAATTTGCAAATTCACCATCCATATTAAGGAAGCTTTCTATTTGTTTATCATCTTCAAAAACCTGCCAATACTTAATATTATCAGGTACTGTTGGTTTGTGCCTTACCTCAATCTCATATCCCCTATTAGGAAAAATTGGAATCTTGAAAATTGAAGTTGAAGTAGCTAGAGCATCAACAATCTGATTCTGACCCCTTGGAATCACTCAGAGACTATATTCTAAAAATTCTTGAAGAAGGTCAAACACTATATTCCTATATATTCTTAATCTGGGGTGCTTTGCTTAATATATTCCCTTCACCTGATTTATGATCAACTCAGAATCTCCATGCACAACTATCCTCCTAGCACCCATTTCTTTCAAAGTCTTCAATCCCAATACTAATTCCTCATATTCAACCATATTATTTGTGCATTCAAAAGCAAGCTTATAAGAACAAAGTTTTGTGGCCAGTTTGGGGGATTAATCCACACACCAGCTCCTGCTCCTTCTCTGCTGACAACTCCATCAAATCTCATGTTCCACATCTTATTCTTTGCACTGTCTTGTTGTTCTGAAATTTTCTTAGTTTGATGATCAGATTTGTCTTTGGCAGTCCTACCAGTCTCTGGCACCTTCTCTTCAAAACTCGAATCATTGAAGAAAATGGAAGAACCAATCTCAGTCTCCACATAATAAATGGGATGGTTGTTTGGCTGGGCTTTGTTATTGACCATGTATTTGAGAAATACTTCCCTGTACAACCTCCTATTTTGACCAAAAAAAGGGATAATGGCATATGACATATCCATTTGCAAAGTCCCTTTAAACTTTGCATCCCATGACCTAGATAACAACATGCCAAACTTAGGAGGGATATCAATAACCGCCACATCCATGACCATATTTTTTGCTGGAATTTGAGACAAAGATACCACTAGATCTTTGATTAGGCCCAAGCACTTCACCTTCCTTGAATCAAAGGAGAAAATATCTTTGTAAGGCCTTGTAATGTTCAGGCCCAATTGGTCCATGACTACCTTGGGCATCAGATTATGGGATGCTCCTGAATCCACATAGCATTATGCAGAGTCATATCATGAATCTTCAGACTGACATAGAAAGGAGGGACCTCATCAACATCACTACTCTTATCTACTCGTGGGCCAAACAAGATGGCAAGATGATCATCTTGTATATTTAAAGTATCAGAAGTTTCTTGCATCCTGAGCATCTTAATTATCTGATTTCTTTATTCACTATTCTTTATCAGCTCATTGAATGGAACAAAGATTTTAATTTTTTCCATCTCACTTTCAAAGTTAAAGGAAGATAAGGTTTTCTCTACCTCTTTGATGACTATCTCCTTTCTTGGTTCAGACATTTTCTTTGGAGGTTCTTCCTTCTGCTTTCCTTTCTCCACAACATCCTTTGCAAGAGAGTCCTTCTTAGGCTAACTTGAAGAAGGTGTATTATTTTGAGATTCTTTGGTAGGACTTCCTTTTGGAGGATTTGCAAGAACCTTTTTGTTTCGAAGATTATATTGTTTCTAGAATTTCATTATGGCATTCTGCAGCCCTGTCTGGTAATCTTCCTTTTCCACTGACAACCTTTCATCATTCTCCTGCATGAATATTTCATTTGCATCCATGAACTAGTCATGTTCTTCTTTAGTCAAGAACACCTTTGTTTCATCACTATTACAACAATGCATATTGTCTTCAAAAGTTTCATCAAAATTTTCATTTACATAATTATTTTGAAAAGGAGGTCTTATTTGCTGATCACCCTGGTTCCTCTGATCTCTTTCTCTAATTTGTGGAACTACTGGTCTTCTTTGATTCCTGGGTGGAACATTAGCCTGCTCTCTACTGTTCAGATTATTATCTAAAGACATCCTTTCCATGAGTTTCTCCATGATCTTCATCATTGTTTCAAACCTCTCTTCTGATGACTGTGAGGTTGAAGGATGTGCTTTATCTTGAACTTTGTTCATGTCCCTGTTAGAATTATATTTGACATTTCATGAAGCCATTAGATTTACATCAACTTCTATTGCACCATTCATTATATCATCTAGTGAAGTGGATCTTCTTTCCCTCAACAACAAAGAAAAATCACTTTCAAATGAATCAACATATCTAAGTTGAGGAGCTCTAGGAGGAGGTTTTACTTCAGTAGGAATTGAGTTGTAAACTATTATAAATCTAGCTGAAAAATCCTGTGCTGTTTCATCAGGTGACCTTCTCATGTTGTTGTACTGGGTTAGCAACTGAAGGGGGTTTTTATTGTCACCCCACTTTGCAAGAAAACTTGTTTCAAAGGCTTCAAAATTTTGGATACTTGCTGCTGGGAGAGATCTGAACCATTTTCGGACTTCTCTTGCAAGACTTTGTGAAAACAACCTCATTTTTGCATCTTCAAAATCTAATTCTTCTAGGTCTACAAAATTAGTGAACCAATCTAAGTGTTTTTGGGCTGACACATTGCCTTCATCATCATACAACTTAATCCTCTGATTATATTCCTGGGGAAAATCATGTAACTGATCAGGTAGAAAAAGAGGGGAAAAACTAGCTACCATGGCTGCAGTAAGAACTTGAAGTGGTTGTTGGTTCTGAGTATGAATCACAAGAGGTTTAGTAGAGGCAAGTAAAATTAAATCTTGGAACCTCTTCTCATCAAATATGATCTCGTTCAAACAAGACTCATATTTAGTTCTGAACAAAGTTTTCTCAAATTTCAAATCAAAATCATGGTCTTCAATGCTTATCACTCCATCTTTGGGCAAGGATAAATATCTGTCTAGATACACAACTGGGCTTATTGGTTTTTATTTTCTTTTGTGTACATTTTTCTCAGGGTTAGACACAAGGATTACTGCTTCTGGGTCTAGATTTCTCCTGGTATGAATTCTCTTGGGAGCTAGGATTTCTAGCTCAAACTACTTTATGCTACTGGTCTCTTTATAATGGAGTCACCAGGGTAGATTTAGTGTCATTCAATAAGGTGTTTGATTCACTGTCACCCTCAAGAATCAAATCTGAAGCTTTAAGTCATTCTTTTCCTAGGGAAGATTTCACTTTCGGTCCTTGACAACGATGCTAGAATGTTAGCACTTTGTAAATTTATTCAGATGATAAACAAATGATAGAGGTAACCTAGAAACCAAATTTGGAGGTAGGTATTAGCCTGCTCAGCTCAGAGATGACTCTCTCCTATCACTTGGTATTTAATAATGAGTCTTCTTTAAAAATTCAATGGCTAGGTTTTGTTGTTTTGGGGGGTTTATATTTAATTTTTTCGGCAAGTAAGGGGAGGGAAACTTAGGGCTCTGGAGTCAAACTTATGAAACTAATGGAAGCACTAACTGGTCTATAGAAATATCCAGAGGAGAAAGGATAAATGAGGCGATAAATATGAGTTATAAATTGTAAATTTGCAGAGTATAGGAAGAAAAGAAAACATATAACTGCATCAGAGCATTAAATAAATGAATTCTGAATTAATTAGGAAGAACTTAACACATTTTAAATTGCTTCAGCCGAGAGCATCACAAGATGAATTATGGGCCTTTGACAATCCAATTTAAATAGAAGACAGTGAAAATGAAATAAAAAATACAGGAAATACATAGAAAGAGAGGAGACAAAACTCAGATCACCACCATTAGAATGTTTTCATGGAAACTTGAAGACTCATGCATGTGTATTCAATTCAACTTCAGAAAATTACATTCAAGTTTTGAATAACTACAATCGTGCTCTGCATTTCTACCAACTCCTAATACATTTTGAACTCCTAATATTTATACAAGCTGAGTTCCTTCGGTTTTGAAACCGAATACAATGATTGAAATGAAACGTTTTAGTTTCTGAAACTGATTACAAATGACAGTTTTGGTTTGAAACTGATTACAATAATTAGCAGGAAAACATTTCTTGATCCAACTTATGATTCCCCTGATGCTTCAGTCCCGTTCTTTGCCACTTGTTCTTCTCTGGTCTTCTTCCTAATCTTCCATCTTCAGTGACATCTGGACATCATATAATGGACCCTGGAAAACTGCACTTTGTCTTACCTAGCTGTACTATCTCCTTCCATTGCAAGTCAGAAAAAATATCATAACCTATCATTTCTTTGATCATGATCTCCAGGTCAATGCAGGAAGCATATGCCATGACCGATAGTCCAAGTTTGATTGCTTTGAACTTATTCAAAATCTCAAAGTCTGTAATCAAATGCTCAACCAGTGTAGCTCCTTTCAGATTTTCCTCCAGGGATTCAAAATTGGAGTGATCCATTCTGCACTAAGTGAGGCGAGCATTGTATTCTTCCTAATCATACATTTTTTCTTTGCCATCCCAAAATGGTGGAAGGTCTTTGATAAATAATTATTCAAACAAATCTTTGAATTCTTGCACACTTTGCTCCATCTGGGTAGCCTTGGTTTGGATTGATTTCAACAAGTTATGTTTAGCAATAACCCTCATAGCCTAGATAATCAATGTAGTTCTATCTTTAACTCCAATAGTCTAAAGTTCTGCAATAGGAATGGAGTTAAGTAGATTTATGGCGTTTTGGGCCCATTTTGATGGCTTCTTTGTTAAAGTCTAATTCACAATAGTGCACCTGCTTCTGGATGTGATGGCTATGATGTCTTTATCATTGATGAAGTTTAAATAAACTCCAAACTTGGCAGCTTCAGTAGCTATAGAATCCCATATGATATGCTTGGCTCCTTGCAACAAGCCTTATCCTCTTAACCTTAGCTTGAACTTATCTATTCTTTCTTGTAGGATTTCATTCTCCTTTTGAAATTGAGCCATTCCTTCATCCTTTGCTTGCATATACTGCTTCAATTTATCTATGCTTCCCTTTAGCCCTTTGATTTCTTCTTCTTTTATGATAACTTGTGACATAACCTGGACAAGTCCTTCAGTGTTTGGCCCAACTTCTATAGTAGGAGGTACAACTATAGTTCTATTTAACAATTTTGTCTGCTCTTGTGACTACTTCACCTTTTCTCATTCTAGCTGCAACACCCTAGCCTTGTAGTCCAATTCCTCTTGACGAACTATTTCATTTTCCTGTTCTAGAGTAACCAATTCTACTATTTGTGGATGCTCTGTGGTAGACATTTTCAGTTTCTTCTTCAAGCTTTAAATTAATTTGTATTTTTCATCCAATGAGGATTTCACCCCTTGAGGACCTTCAGATTCTAATCTCTTGACCTGAGTCTTCCAAGCTCTACTAGATGCTTTCTCTTGCCTCAAATGCCCTTCCAATTTCATTACATAATATGACAACTTTGAATTCTTCAAGCTTAAACTCAGGTAATCATAATACAACATATCACTGGTATTCTTATGGAATTTGACTTTGTCTAGAGCATTGATGTTGTCATATCTTATCTTTATCTCAAAGACTTTGTCTTCATCAACAATTGCAATGTTAAAGGTCCTTTTCTTAACATCCCTTACTGTGAATAGAGAAGATTTATGTTGAGAAATATTTTCCACTTCAGGGACTAGATCCCTAATCTCACCCAGAGCTATGTTTCCCCTTTCTGCATACTATTTTTCTAGATCTTCTTTGGATTGATAAACTGCCTCAGATGTTTTATCAAAGATGTATTTCTTGCTGCTAAAGGTTCTTGAACTGCTTTCACTATGGAGTTTTCTTTCTTTTTCAACCGCTACCATGTTGGTACCAATTTCCACCATATCCAGATTTACTTGTTCTCTGGGCTCTTCCTCTTCTAAATCCACTATCTATGGATACTGTGGAATATTCATCTTCTTAGGAGAAGTTTGTTGATCACTGGTGCCCAGGGCTTCTGAATTGCTTCTCTTGCTTTAAACACTCATCTTAGGAACTTTGACTATCAGTTTGTGAGGACCTTGTTGTGTTTGACTTTGTTGTAGGGTTGCCTCCACTTGCTGTGTTTGAGTTGGTTTCAAGATTTCTTCCATATCAACACATCTAGTTTTTCCAGTTTATCAAAACCCTCAACATGTTCATGCTCATAAGGAGCCCATTTTTTCATCAATATTCTCTTGGATATGGTTTGGTGTGGATCATATCTTCTTCCCTATAGCTATGTAAAACCAAACTCTTTGAGCTTTGCTTGAATTTGACATAAACAAGATCTGGCTTTGACAATGAAAGGGCCAATGATAAAAGGGAACTTGAGGTTGGAGGCTTTGCATAATTTTAGGAAATGCTCTATCTGAGATATAATTCTTTTCCTAGTGAATTTAAGGGAAAAGATTCTGGGGGTCAGAAAAATAGGCAATAGGTAGGGGGATTCATGATAACCATAAAACCATATTACTGTTGAGTGCATGAATAATACCCAGTCCCCCACTCTGTTTTCTGGATCTGGCTGCAGATAGCTCCTCATGTCATCCAAAAATCTAGGTAGGTTGGTGTTGAAAATCAGACTATAAACCTTGGATATGAATTTGTTGATGAATATGAGCAATGTAATCTCGTTACATTCAGTTGATACAAATGCTGCTTCAGGAAATTCTCTCTTATTGGTTTCCAAGAAAAACTTCAACATATAGGTGTAGTATCTGAAATTCCTTAGAGAGAGAAAATTCACCAGCTGTTTATGGATATTATAAACTATGAATTGATCAAAACTGATGTAGATTGACATACCAGACTCTGACTTAAAAAATGTTAAAAGGAAACTAAGCGTAACCTCGACCACATGTTTATCATTGTCTAGAACTAAAATTTGACTCAAAAGGGAACAGACCCATTGGAATTCAATGAATATTATACTCACATCATTGGCAAATACACACTCTCTAAAAATTGTTCGGGTTTGACAATTGTCTGTAAAAACAAATCTCGGACCTTTGAAGGACATTCTCTGTATACCCTAATTAGATTTTCTTCATTAAAAGGCTCAAAATTTGCAAAAAAAGACTTTGGTATACCAAGGGAATCTCAAATAGATAGACTCTCTACCCTACACATGACCTCGGACCCTCGTTTATTCATGATGACTCTTTCTTCATGTGAATAATGTTCAACGCACCAACCTATAAATTCGAGAAAAGGGAAAGTGATTTCGACAGCGTAAGGGACTATGGTGGCTTGGACTGCTTCAAGCAATGATATGCACCTTCCTACATTATCAGAAAGGTTGCTTCTAAACACAAATATGGGAAAAATGGTCATTTCAGTATCAAAGACGTCTGAGTCTCGGTCAATTAGGGCTTCTTCGTTTGTCACAGGATCTTGTTCTGTTACTAAAGTTATGATAAGATCCATGGATGTGACGAAAAATACCTGGAAATGAGTGGAAATAGCGTGTAATTGGCGTACTTTTGAGCTGTATTTGAACGAGGGTGGTTGTGCCAAGTTTCAAATGGTCCAATGTTTGAAAAATAATAAAATAACCAACAAAATTCCCTTTTATACTTTTCCAAATTTTGGGGGCGTGAGGAAGTGGTTTGGGGCAACCCACTTTTCACCCCGAAATGTATCTGGTGGCACCACATATCCTTGACCAAAAACCACGGTTTAAATTTAAGCTTGCTTTCTGAAATTAACCTCCACATAGTTTCTCCCCCCGAAATGATCCTCGACCGTCGATCTAGAGAGGTCACGATCTACGACGCGTCGAGCCCCATCCGCTAGATCTCCCATCAAATTTAGTTGTTTCCTTGCCAAATCTAGCCCCTTCCTTGGTTTATTAGGATTCCAAACCAATTTAGTGTCTCGCTGGGTCCTGAAATCTTGATTTCACATAAAAATTTAATGGTGACTAACATGCTTCATGACTACACATATGGGTTTCTTGTAGAATTCTTCAAATAATCTTCCCGTGAGGGCCATGCTCAGAGCTACACCATAAGAGGACCACTTTGGATACTTCTCCAAATACACTCATCACATCTGTTGAAATCAATGACAACCATTTCGTTTTGACATCAATGAAAACCAACTATCCAACAATATCAATGACAACCAACTTTCCAACACAATATTCAAGAGAAACAACGTCATCATGAACCAACTGTTGCAAATAGTGAGCATAAAGCTCAACATGATTCATCTCACTATGAGCAACATGATTTTCAACAACCTGTATGGCACTTTGATTATTACAGAAGATTGTAGTCAAGGTTTGAACAAGAAATCCGAGCTCGCCCAAAAGTTGACAAATCCAAATGGATTCAATACCTGCTTGAAGAACACCACGATATTCGACTTTGGTAGTCAACAAAGAGACAACCTTCTACTTCTTGCACGACCACACAAAAGGTCCAACACTATAGTGAAACACATACCCATAAGTGGACTTCTCGTCATCTTCGTCACCAACCCAGTCGGAGTCGGTACCCTTGAGATATCTAATAATGCATTTGGCGAATTTCCAATGGCTTTCTCTAGGATCTTGTATGAATCGAGAAACTTCATTGAAAACAAAGGAGATATCATTTCGACTATGATTAAGATAAATAAGACTGTCGACCAATTATTGATAGAGTGTAGCATCGACAACATGTGTTTGAAAGGTTTTAGTAATCTTTACTCCATACTGAAAAGGAGTGGAACAAGGATTGTAATCAACCATCTTAAAATGTGTCAATATATCCATTACATATTTATATTGAAAAAAAAAACCCATCACATAGTGGTAATAATTGAAGACCCAAAAAATAATGAAGAGTGCCAAGATATGTCATGTCAAAAGAGTCAACTAGTTGTTTCTTCAATCTAAAGATGAGAGCATTAGTATTTCCACTAATGAGTAAGTAGTAAACATATACAACAACAATCAAGGTGTCTCTGTTGGAGTGGAGAACATATAGACTATGATAAAAAATTCACATCGCTTGAATCCCAGTCGAAGAAAGAAATTGTCAATTTTAGCATACCATTCCCGGGGAGCCTGCTTCAAACCCTAAAGTGACTTCTTGAGTCTACATACTAAATTGGAATCTGTCACAAAGACAGGTGGCTGTTCTATGCAAATTTATTTAGATAGGTCTCCATGAAGAAAGACACTCTTCACATCCATCAGATGAATTTTCCATCCGAAACAAGAAACAAGAAACAAGGGAAAGAATCAATTGAACATAGTTCATCTTTGCAACATGGGAAAATGTTTCAGTGTAGTCGATGCCTTCTTGTTGATAAAATCCGTTTGCGACAAGGCATGCTTTATGTCGCTCAACAATAACTTTAGAGGTAAATTTGGTCCTGTAGACCCATCGACACTTCACAATGTTCTTTCCATGTGGTTAGGGAACCAAGTCCCATGTTTGATTCTTCAACAAGGAATCAAGTTCATCCTTCATGGCTTGTTCCCATTTGGGTCATCCTTCGACATCAGAGTAGGTAACAAGATCAAAGGTTTCACGGAAACGAGTCATGAGAGAAACACTAACATGTTTCTTCTGACTTTGGGTTTGTTGTCTATAAGAGGCATCTCCAACATCAACTCCAATGGATTCAATTTTCTTGGCAGCCCAATGGGGTAGACAAGAAATAGGTGAACTGTGGTTCACTTCAGCAAGTTGATAAGAATTTGGAGGTTCAGCATATGGTGTACCAGGTGAAACAAAAGACGTCAGACTAGTCAACTCAAAGATTAATGGTCGAGTCAAAACAAGCACAAAGTTCAACGGACCAGTTAAAGGTCTGAAGAGGGGAGCATGAGAACTAATGTCCAAGACAATATCAAAAGGAGCATCATGCAACAATTTAAATGAGGCATTCAAAAAATTAAGTCTAGAAGAATTCTCATCAAACCAAACATTATGTTGGACAATAATCTGTCATTGGATATGATCAAATAGTCGATAGGATTTCGACTCTTCAGAGTATCTCATCATGATGCAAGCATGACCCTTTGCATCTAATTTATTTTGACAATCATCAGGTATGTGAGCTCAGGAAATACATCCAAACACATGGCGGTGGCCAACATAAGGTTTCTTCCCACACCACCATTCAACTGGAGTCATGGAAGGAACATCTCGAGTTGAGATGCAATTGAGAAGATAATTGGCACAATATACCACTTCATCCTAGAAGCGAGGAGGCGGGTCTTTAGCCTATAGAAGACATCTAGACATTTCGACTAATGTCCAATTCTTGCGTTCTACATATCCATTTTGTTGAGCTATGTAAGAAACTGACCATTGCCAGTCAATACCAGAACGAAGTAGGTAGTCTTCAAAGGGTTGATTGACATACTCACCACCATTTTCTTATCTCAAGCACTCAATGGGTTGACCACATTGCTTTTCAGCAAAGGCCTGAAATTCTTTGAACTTCTCAAAGAAAATATTTTTGTTCTTTAGGAAAAAGACCTATGTGAAACAAGATAAATAATCAATGAAATTCAAAATGTACCTGACACCTACTAGTGAAGGTAATTTGATTGAACAAACATCACTATGAACTAGTTCTAGTAGGTTCTGTGCTCACCACGATTTTCCAGAGTCGAAAGGTGTATGATGATGCTTCCCAAGTATGCAACCATTACATACACCTTCAGGAGGAAACACCTTTGGTAAACCAACAACCATATTCTGAGTTTCCAGTGCTTGCAGACTACATAAATTTAGATGTCCAAGTCATTCATGCCAAATTCAACTTCTTTGATTAGTGTGAGCAATGAATGCAGTCAGTTTTGATTCAAGCCGAGTCGAGTCATGAAACTTGTATAATTTGTACGTTGGGTCTAGAATCCCAACAACAAAAATCGAGTTTCCTTTCTTCATATCTCGAACATAGAACCGATCTGGCCAAAATTCCACAATCTTACTGGCTAGAGTCAATTGAGCAACAAACAACAGATTGGCATTGAGATTTGGTACATGATAGACATTGACAATTTTACCATGTCAATAAGTTACATCACCATGACCAATAACATTCAAAGAAAAATCATCAGCAACATATATTCTACTTTCTTCATCTTTATTCAGTCTCGTGAATAAAGTGGCATCCTTTTCCATGTGAGGAGTGCACCTAGAATCAACAACCCATCCATTCTATGTCATGTGAGACATCATGGCCTGAGAAGTCCTAACTTGGAAGGTGAAATTACCAGCGGGTTGATGAACAATCGATGTGTCTCCTTCAAACCTCTTAACCTTCTCCTCTAAATTGTCTATCTTCTTGAAGCATTTCTTCTTGACATGTCTAATATTTCCAAAGTACCGAGATGTTTTTTTCTTCTAACTTCACTGTTGTTATTTCTGGGGTCCCTAATCAATATATGAAGGTTTATGTGTAGAAGCATCAATCTACACTCTATTCCTGGAATCCATCTTTCCCTTTCCCTTGATCAATTGAGCCTGGTGCTTCCCACCAAAATTTGCTTCTTCAATCAACCTATGCTGATCAATAATCAAAAGTTCACAAAAAACTTCAAAGGAGTAGTCCTTACCATATTGCTTGTGTGTGTGATAGTTGGTGTAGAAGGTTGATACAAGAACATCAAATGGTGTTCTCAAATTTATAAGGACCAACTCAATGAGTTGTCCATCCTTCTTCTTGTAGGTTTCTCCACATTTTCTCAAATTCAACTCGAGTCTTTAACACATGCTAAATATTCCTCCATTATTTAAAAGGAATGAGGATCGAGAGAGATCAACTCTTTCTCCAACTGCATCACTTGGATTTTGTCGACTTGGTCAATCAACGTTTTTATCTTTTTTCTAGAACATATGTGGAAAATCAAGTCCACTGAGATGGAAACAAATTTCCTGGGTGATGTAGGTCATGATGACCCCTACAACGTCATCCT
This sequence comes from Picea glauca, assembly GCA_000966675.3. Lineage (NCBI taxonomy): Eukaryota > Viridiplantae > Streptophyta > Pinopsida > Pinales > Pinaceae > Picea > Picea glauca. The sequence continues at coordinate 117,378 of JZKD02S2320479.1, forward strand.
TCTTTCCATCAATGAATTTTTTTTCCAAGGTGTCTATTGGATATGGGATCACAACCTTGGTATACTACCACAATCCCTCACTTTTCAACATAGTTTCCATATATGGAGCCCATACTACATAATTTCATCCATTCAGAACAATAAGATTGATCTTCAAATCCATCTTAGATATTTAGATAGACATGATTTTGTTTCAATAAGTTCTAATCAACAAACCACCGACCCATAGTCAATCACATAATAGATCTGAGTCATCAAGGTTTGTAGATAATAGGTTGAGGTTTTCAAACCATTGGATTTGATACCATGTTGGAGAATGGGGTGGAACTCAATAAGAACCAAAGAACATAGTGCTGCAAATAGAATAGGGACAAAAATTCCAAAGAAGAGAGGTGGCGTCCAAAGACACTGTTACAATACTTAAGCATAACGTACTGTGATCAAAACATCACAGTGCATATTGCACATCTTGATCTGCATGATCTGTATGCAATCTCAAATCACTTAATGTATATATAATGACCCAAGGGGTCTTCTTTTATATCCTCAATATCCAACCGACTCCCACAGAATGTGGAATATCTTGTCCACATACAATGACTGACGGTTAGAGTTGGTTCCACAAAATTTTCTCTGGCAAGTCCGCTCGTTAGGGCTGGACCTGACCGACTATCTGTCCAAGTCGTAGTCGAATGCAAGGCTTGTCAATCCACCACTCGACTATCCTGGAATTTTGCTCTACTGTCTGATTGAATGAACCCAAAAGATGTATGATGAAACATAGATGCTTGATGTTCCAACAAAGATTAATATTCATAATGAAAATTCCTTCCTTATCATTCATGTGTAAAATAAAGGAACTTATGGAGGCATTAGTATAGCTCTCATGCCTTAGGAAAATTCATGACTTAGTAATATTTTGGTCACCCAGTCATTTCTTAGTCATCTCCCAATCAACTTGCGAATGCTTGACACATCATGTCCAATCACCACCTAGTCGACTGCCATATGTCACTTGGAGGTGTGCCAAAAAATAAAGGGAAATAATCTTAGCATATAATATTAAATGTTCATGGGGTAAAAAGTAAAATAGAAAAACGTAGAAAGGACTAAGTATGGAGATAAGATGTGTGAGGAATGGAAAATGGAATGGGAAAATGACTAAGTATGGAGATGGAGAGGAGATTGAAAGTGTTGGAAAACGACTAAGTATGGAGATGGAGAGGAGATGTAAAGTATTGGAGGAGGTGAAAGGAGGGGGAAATGTGAGATGAGAAAGGACCAAGTGTTGCACTAAAAGGGGCAGAACACTTAGAAAAATTTCATCATCAATTCTTCAAAGCTCTTTTGGTAATCTCTTTGTCAGGTGCTTGGAAAAAAATATGAGTATCTCGGGCATACGAGCTTGAATTTTGATTCTGTAAAATGCATGAAGAATACGAGACCGAGGGCTATGCCATTAAATAATGAAAATACAAAAATTCCAAAGAGTGGAAAATCAAGGTGATCAATTTTTTTGATCAACAAGTATAACTTATTTCTTCCCTAACATTGTTTGAGTTTCTTTTCATCCTTTAATCTTGAATTCAACCTTCTTTTCTTATTCAAAGGTCAATGCTAGGGTATTGTTTATTTCTCTCTTAAAAAACATTGAAATTTCCATGGGTGATGTTTTAGTGTAGAATTCAATATGAAGTTCTGGTGTAGGATGAATTCCTTCTTTTAACTTATTTAGGACCACAATAAATATTTGGTTGAAATCTTTAAATTTTTCCTTATGGCCCATGACTAGAGAGAATAATTCATCCATTAATGCACCAGTGGTGCTCTCTTTCCTAATTTTATCTATGAAATATTTTTGGAAATCTTCCCGATTAGTAATCGTCCCTATTGATCGATCAAAATACTAGGTAGATGCCATGTTTTCAAATGTATAAGGGAAAATCCTACACACCACATCTTTATGTTTTACATTCATTAACTTGTTGGCTAGAATAATTTTTTTAATATGGTATTATAGAAGACTAACCACTATAGGATTATATTTAGGAAGTAATCATTTTGGATTTTTGGGTAAGTTATGTAATTGGCTGGGTAGAGCCAAAACATCTCTAGCTAACTAGTCTTGGTTCTGGTTGTCGACCATGTCAGAGTGATTTTGATGATCATAATATGAGTATGATCCTTATGAATGATCCATATCATAATAATAGCCTCATTGTCTATCAGAGTGTTCACTCTCTATCGGGTAAGTATCATGGTTGATTGGTGTTGGAGGAATTAATCCAAAAGGTTGGGTAATTTCTTATAGGGCTTGTATACCAAATCTTCTATGGTATGGACCAGAGTATGATTTTTAGTACTTGTTGTGGCTCAAGAAGTATTTCTTCAAAAATGAAGTAAAGGAGATACATGTAACACACTGATCTGTCTTGTGTAAGCCCTTGTGATATGGTGAAAAAAATTCACTTGTTCATGTGATACTACTTATGGGACCGACTCAGTGTCAAGTCAAGGATTTTCCAAGTCTTGAGATGCGGGATTTTCAAAAGTATGACCTTGAGGATTTGGAATATTATCATAAAATGAGTTGTCAGTATGGATTTCCATACATTAGGCCCTCTTTCTAGCACCAATATTGTTGAGGGAGATAGATTCACAATGATCAACAATAGGGATTAACCCCAAGGAAGAGGCCCCAATTAGACTCTTCCCTGTTTGAGATGGAATAATCCTCTAGGTTAATGGTTTCGAAATCGTTCGATGGGATTTATGAGTTGGTTCAATAGTTTCTTTCCATTTTTTTTTTATGTATTTATGTTTTATATTATTAGTGCAAGAAATAAAACTTATCTAATGAGTTTGAAAGAATCTGTTACATAGGAAACCTTCAGGAATAGTGAATGAAAACTATTTGTATCTTTTGAACCCCTTGGAAATAATTCTATTGAGAAATTATTACTATGAGATAATATTTAGGAAACATAAACTATTTTAATTGCAGAAAGAGATGAAAATTATGATAGTAGAACACTCATAAATAATTCCTCAATATTTTGTACATAAGATAACAAAAAATAGAAGATAATTGATAAAGCGTATAGCGATTCACTGAAATAATGACTAGCAATTTAATCAAGCATACAATATAGCTTAATAAAATTGAAATCCTTACTAGACACCTACGACATTTAATCACTAGTATAATAAATCACGAAAATGAATCAATGCATAGAATCTCAACAAACAACGTTCTTCGAGTCCAAAAGAGTTTCTGAATTAGATTGAAATAATTCATTGCTACAATTCTTCTACCATCACCTTAGAGACAAAATATACTTTCCTAGAGGACGGTTATCCTATTTATAATCGAAAAGGAAATTTAAAAATAACATAAATAAAAAAATAGAAAAGATAGAAAAAGTATTGCATGCCATTATTATTTAGAAGAATTAGGAATTCCAACGTATGCATGATCGACATCATAATTTCCCCACTGCTCAAATAAGTCTTCAAATAAGATTAGGTGAGGAAATGTGTGCTTCTCCTTAGGAAAAATTAGATTGACATTCTCTTGTTTGAACCTCCTAATGTATTTTTCTATTTTAGGCATAGTGGACTCTAGTCTAGTGGCCATCCTAACTTCACTAATTATAAACTTCTGATGGTGGCCACATTCCATTAAATATATGCTTATGATATCATCCTCCCATTTCTTGACACTCTCCTTGAATTATTTCAACACTTCCTTAATAGGTAAAAAATATTTAGGTGGACCAAAACTAGGTAGGAGGATCTTAGACGTGGCATCCTCCACAAGTACCCACACTTTGATACATGTTGATCATTCCTCTCGAACCCAAGCCTAATATGTGCCAGCTAATATACCCCAATACCTTATTGATTGATCAACTCCAACCAATTTTTCCTTAGTCAACATTATGATCCTAGGGTTTTCATAGTTGTGGACCCTCTAAATTTCCTTGATAAAATCTAATTGGTCTTGGAATTTAGCATGCCTACCCTTCCTTGCCAAAATTTCTATACAACAATGATAACTATAGGGTTTCTTTATGTAAGTCCACCACTTTATCTATAAAGTAACTTTTAATCTGATTATTAATATTTTTCTCCTTGAGAGCATCTTCAATGAATTTTCATATAAAATATTGAGATCCCTTGTAGTAAACCACCCAATTCCTAAGAAATGCAATCTATTTCTTCATGCTTTCAAATTCATTCTCATCATCTTTTTCCTTTTCAATGGTAGTGTTTGAAATCACCACTCTAGAAAAAACCAAATCACTAATTTTAGCTTTTTTGAGATCCAGTAAAGGTTCTTTAGTAATGTATATGATAACACTATCTACATCCACTCTCCTCATTTTCCGAGTTCTCTTAACAATAGCTTACCTTATATGATTATAAGAAATTGACTCTAAATTTGAAACCTCCTTTAGGGGATTTTGAATTGGCTAATCACCCCATGATTAAACATTCTAAAGACTCCCCAGGATATAAAAATTTTCCATTGCAGGCTCTTTTCCTTTTCCAGTTTCTTGCTTCACTGTCTACTCTTTTGCTTTATCAGTTGATTTAGGAGAAGCCTCCTCATCCTTATTACTTGATTTGAGGAGTAGCTAGTTTCTCTTGTAATTGTCTAATTTGTTCATCTTGTATATCCTTTCTCTCAGATTCATCTTTTAATCTTATTTCTTCTAGTCTTCTAGCTTCCTTTGCATTCTTGTTGACTCTTTCTACCTTGGCTAGACTTATAGCTATATGTTCCATTTGTTCATAAGGGGATAGGATCTTGAAGACATTTAGACAAGGATTTTTTCACCTTTCGATTACCTCATCCCAATATTAGGATTTATTCAAGAATAATTCATCTTCC
>JZKD02S2320479.1:122324-147890 GCA_000966675.3 Picea glauca
CTTTGTGAAGGCTTTACATGGTGGGGAGGTCCGGGGTTCGAACCCCACGGACTCCAATATATTTTGATCAAACAACCAATATACTGGTGCCACGTGGCAGCCCATGACTGGGCCACGTGGCACCAAACCACCAACCACATATTGCCACGTGTTGAAACACTATTCGACCACAACTGCCAATCAACAACTACCACGTCACCACATGCCACATCATCATACAGTCGTACGGACCTGGCACGTCAGCCTATACGGACTGTACAGTCAACGTCCCTTTTCTTGTCTGTTTGACGATCCGAACAGATCGCGATATCTCTCGCTCCCGACGTTCGTTTGAGACGAAACGAGTTGCGTTGGGTTCGCAACGACGAGGCCTACGCTCTCATCTGATTTGAAGCGATTCCGAGCACTTTGAATTTTTGAGCAAAATTTGATCCCCTGATCAAGAAGCCCATCAACAACAATCGAGTTTCCTTTCTTCATATCTTGAACATAGAACCGATCTGGCCAAAATTCCACAATCTTACCGGTTAGATTCAACTGAGCAACAAACAACAGATTGGCATTGAGATTTGGTACATGATAGACATTGACAATTTTACCATGTCAATAAGTTACATCACCATGACCAACAACATCCAAATAAAAATCATCAGCAACATAGATTCTACTTTCTTCAATTTTATTCAATCTCGTGAATAAAGTGGCATCCTTTTCCATGTGATGAGTGCACCTGGAGTCAACAACCCATTCATTCTATGTCATGTGAGACATCATGGCCTGAGAAGTCCTGACTTGGAAGGTGAAATTACCAGCGGGTTGATGAATAATCGATGTGTCTCCTTCAAACCTCTTAACCTTCTCCTCTAAATTGTCTATCTTCTTGAAGCATTTATTCTTGACATGTCCAATATTTCCAAAGTACCGACATGTTTTCTTCTTCTAACTTCACTGTGGTTATTTCTGGGGTCCCTAATCAGTATATGCAGGTTTATGTGCAGAAGAATCAATCTACACTCTATTCCTGGAATCCATCTTTCCCTTTCCCTTGATCAATTGAGCCTGGTGCTTCCCACCAAGATTTGCTTCTTCAATCAACCTATGCTGATCAATAATCAAAATTTCATAAAAAACTTCAAAGGAGTAGTCCTTACCATATTGTTTGTGTGTGTGCTAGTTGGTGTAGAAGGTTGATATGAGCACATCAAATGGTGTTCTCAAATTTATCAGGACCAACTCAATGAGTTGTCCATCCTTCTTCTTGTAGGTTTCTCCACATTTTCTCAAATTCAACTCGAGTCTTTAACACATGCTAAATATTCCTCCATTCTTTCAAAGGAATGAGGATCGAGAGAGATCAACTCTTTCTCCAATTGCATCACTTGGATTTTGTCGACTTGGTCAAACAAAGTTTTTATCTTTTTCCAGAACAGAGGCGGAAAATCAAGTCCATTGAGATGGAAACAAATTTCCCGGGTGATGTAGGTCATGATGACCCCTACAGCCTCATCCTTCTTTCCATCAATGACAAATTTTTCCAAGGTGTGTCTGTTGGATATGGGATCACAACCTTGGTATATTGCCACAATCCCTCACTTTTCAACAAAGTTTCCATATATGGAGCCCATACTGCATAATTTCATCCATTCAGAACAATAGGATCGATCTTCAAATCCATCTTAGATATTTATATAGACATGATTTTGTTTCAATAAGTTCCAATCAGCAAACCACCGACCCATAGTCAATCACATAAAAGATTTGAGTCATCAAGGTTTGCAGATAATAGGTTGAGGTTTTCAAACCATTGGATCTGATACCATGTTGGAGAATGGGGTGGAACTCAATAAGAACCAAAGAACACGGTGCTGCAAATAGAATAGGGACAAAAATTCCAAAGAAGAGAGGTGGTGTCCAAAGACACTATTACAATACTTAAGCACAACATACTGTGACCAAAACATCACAATGCATATTGCACATCTTGATCTGCATGATCTGCATGCAATCTCAAATCACTTAATGTATATATAATGACCCAAGGGGTCTTCTTTTATATCCTCAATATCCAACTGACTCCCACAGAATGTGGAATATCTTGTCCACATACAACTACCGATGGTTAGAGTTGGTTCCACAAAATTTGCTCTGGTAAGTCTGCTCGTTAGGGCTGGACCTGACTGACTATCTGTCCAACTCGTAGTCGAATGCAAGGCTGGTCAATCCACCACTTGACTATCTTGGAATGTTGGTCGAATGTCTGACCAACTGAACCCAAAAGATGTGTGATGAACCATAGATGCTTGATGTTCCAACAAAGATTAATATTTATAATGAAAATTCCTTCCTTATCATTCATGTGTAAAATAAAGGAACTTATGGAGGCATTAGTATAGCTTTCATGCCTTAGGAAAATTCATGACTTAGTAATATTTTGGTTTCCCAGTCATTTCTTAGTCATCTCCCAATCAACTTGTGAATGCTTGACACATCATGTCCAATCACCACCCAGTCGACTGCCATATGTCACTTGGAGGTGTGCCAAAAAATAAAGGGAAATAATCTTAGCATATAATATTAAAAAAATAAATTAAATGTTCACGGGGTAAAAAGTAAAATAGAAAAACGTAGAAATGACTAAGTATGGAGATAAGATGTGTGAGGAATGGAAAATGGAATGGGAAAATGACTAAGTATGGAGATGGAGAGGAGATTGAAAGTGTTGGAAAATGACTAAGTATGGAGATGGAGAAGAGATGGAAAGTATTGGAGGAGGTGAAAGGAGGGGGAAATGTGAGATGAGAAAGGACCAACTGTTGCACTAAAAGGGGCACAACACTTAGAAAAATTTCCTCATCAATTCTTCAAAGCTCGTTTGGCAATATCTTTGTCGGGTGCTTTGAAACAAATATGAGTATCTCGGGCATACGAGCTCAGATTTTGATTCTGTAAAATGAATGAAGAACATGAGACCGAGGGCTATGCCATTAACTAATGAGAATACAAAAATTCCAAAGAGTGGAAAATCAAGGTGATCAATGTTTTTGATCAACAAGTATAACTTATTTCTTCCCTAACATTGTTTGAGTTTCTTTTTATCCTTTAATCTTGAATTCAACCTTCTTTGCTTATTGAAAGGCCAATGCTAGGGTATTGTTTATTTCTCTCTTAAAAACATTGAAATTTCCATGGGTAATGTTTTAGTGTAGAATTCAATATGAAGTTCTGGTGTAGGACGAATTCCTTCTTTTAACTTATTTAGGACCACAATAAATATTTGGTTGAAATCTTTAACTTTTTCCTTATGGCCCATGACTAGAGAGAACAATTCATCAATTAATGCACCAGTGGTGGTCTCTTTCCTAATTTTATCTATGAAATATTTTTGGAAATCTTCCCAATTAGTAATCGTCCCTATGGATCGATCAAAATACTAGGTAGATGCCATGTTTTCAACTGTATAAGGGAACATCCTACACACCACATCTTTATGTTGTACATTCATTAACTTGATGGCTAGAATAATTTTTTTAATATGGTATTATAGAACACCAACCACTTTAGGATCATATTTAGGAAGTAATCATTCTGGATTTTTGGGTAAGTTATGTAATTGGCTGGGTAGAGCCAAAACATCTCTATCTAACTAGTATTGGTTCTGGTTGTCGACCATGTCAGAGCGATTTTGATGATCATAATATGAGTATGATCCTTATGAATGATCCATATCATAATCATAGCCTCATTGTCTATCAGAGTGTTCACTCCCTGTCGGGGAAGTATCATGGTTGATTGGTGTTGGAGGAATTAATCCAAAAGGTTGGGTAATTTCTTATAGGGCTTGTTATACCAAATCTTCTATGGTATGGACCAGAGTATGATTTTTAGTACTTGTTGTGGCTCAAGAAGTATTTCTTCGAAAAGGAAGTAAAGGAGATACATGTAACACACCGATCTGTCTTGTGTAAGCCCTTGTGATATGGTGAAAAAAATTCACTTGTTCATGTGATACTACTTATGGGACCGACTCAGTATCAAGTCAAGGATTTTCCAAGTCTTGAGATGCAGGATTTTCAAAAGTATGACCTTGAGGATTTGGAATATTATCATAAAATGAATTGTCAGTATGGATTTCCATACATTAGGCCCTCTTTCTAGCACCAATATTGTTGAGGGAGATGGATTCACAATGATCAACAATAGGGATTAACCCCAAGGAAGAGGCCCAATTAGACTCTTCCTTGTTTGAGATGGAATAATCCTTTGGGTTAGTGGTTTCGAAATCGTTTGATGGGATTTATGAGTTGGTTCAAAAGTTTCTTTCCATTTTTTTTTTTTATGTATTTATGTTTTATATTATTAGTGCAAGAAATAAAACTTATCTAACGAGTTTGAAAGAATCTGTTGCATAGGAAACCTTCAGAAATAGTGAATGAAAACTATTTGTATCTTTTGAACCCCTTGGAAATAATTCTATTGAGAAATTATTACTATGAGATAATATTTAGGAAACATAAACTATTTTAATTGTAGAAAGAGATGAAAATTATGATAGTAGAACACTCATAAATAATTCCTTAGTATTTTGTACATAAGATAGCAAAAAATAGAAGATAATTGATAACGCGTATAACGATTCATTGAAATAATGACTAGCAATTTAATCAAGCATACAATATAGCTTAATAGAATTGAAATCCTTACTAGACACCTATGACATTTAATCACTAGTATAATAAATCACGAAAATGAATCAATGCATAGAATCTCAACAAACGACGTTCTTCGAGTCCAAAAGAGTTTCTGAATTAGATTGAAATAATTCACCGCTACAATTCTTCTACCATCACCTTAGAGCCGAAATATACTTTCCTAGAGGACGATTATCCTTTTTATAATCGAAAAGGAAATTTAAAAATAACATAAATAAAAAAATAGAAAAGATAGAAAAAGTATTGCATGCCATTTATTATTTAGAAGAATTAGGAATTCCAACGTATGCATGCTCAACATCATAATTTCTCCACTGCTCAAATAAGTCTTCAAATAAGATCAGGTGAGGAAATGTGTGCTTCTCCTTAGGAAAAATTAGATTGACATTCTCTTGTTTGAACCTCCTAATGTATTTTTCTATTTTAGGCATAGTGGACTCTAGTCCAGTGGCCATCCTAACTTCCCCAATTATAAACTTCTGATGGTGGCCACATTCCATTAAATATATGCTTATGATATCATCCTCCCATTTCTTGACACTCTCCTTGAATTCTTTCAACACTTCCTCAATAGGTAAAAAATATTTAGGTGGACCAAAACTAGGTAGGAGGCTCTTATACGTGGCATCCTCCACAAGGACCCACACTTTGATACATGTCGATCATTCCTCTCGAACCCAAGCCTAAGATGTGTCAGCTAATATACCCCAATACCTTATTTATTGATCAACTCCAACCAATTTTTCCTTAGTCAACATTATGATCCTAGGGTTTTCATAGCTGTGGATCCTCTGAATTTCTTTGATAAAATCTAATTGGTCTTGGAATTTAGCATGCCTACCCTTCCTTGCCAAAATTTCCGTATACAACAATGATAACTATAGGGTTTCTTTATGTAAGTCCACCACTTTAGCTATAAAGTAACTTTTAATTCGATTATTAATATTTTTCTCCTTGAGAGCATCTTCAATGAATTTTCATATAAAATATTGGGATCCCTTGTAGTAAACCACCCAATTCCTAAGAAATGCAATCTATTTCTTCATGCTTTCAAATTCACTCTCATCGTCTTTTTCCTTTTCGATGGTAGTGTGCGAAATCACCACTCTAGCAAAAACCAAATCACTAATTTTAGCTCTTTTGAGATCCAGTAAAGGTTATTTAGTAATGTATATGATAACACTATCTACATCCACTCTCCTCATTTTCCGAGTTCTCTTAACAATAGCTTACCTTATATGATTATAAGAAATTGACTGTAAATTTGAAACCTCCTTTAGGGGATTTTGAATTGGCTAATCACCCCATGATTAAACATTCTCAAGACTCCCCAGGATATAAATTTTTTCCATTGCAGGCTCTTTACCTTTTCCAGTTTCTTGCTTCATTGTCTACTCTTTTACTTTATCAGTTGATTTAGGAGAAGCCTCCTCATCCTACTTGATTTGAGGAGTAGCCAGTTTCTCTTGTCATTGTCTAATTTGCTCATCTTGTATATCCTTTCTCTCAGATTCATCTTTTAATCTTATTTCTTCTAGTCTTCTAGCTTCCTCTGCATCCTTGTTGACTCTTTCTACCTCGGCTAGAATTATAGCTATATGTTCCATTTGTTCATCAGGGGACAGGATCTTGAAGATAGTTAGACAAGGATTTTTTCACCTTTCGATAACCTCATCCCAATATTAGGATTTCTTCAAGAATAATTCATCTTCCCAATGATCATGACTATATGGCTAGGCTAAGGATATTAAACTACAATGCTTTGCCACAAGTCCCTTGGGATCATGTCTTCTGAATTTCCCAAGTGAGAATCTATATTCAAGAAGAATATATGCTTCTTGTATTGCATGCTTTGGGTCCTTCAAGAAGTGATGGCCCAACCTAAAACCATAAGGAATAAAAACCTTTTTCTTTACCTCTTTCAACAAGGAAGAATTGAACCCTTGGAGAACCGCCTTATAAGCTATTTCTCCTACAACAATCCTATCCGATACATACTTAGGCAACATATGAGGTGTTTTAGTTGCACCACAAATCCTTATATAAGTCAAGTCCTCATGCATGTACCAATTGCTTATATAACTTATGAGCTTATTTGCTTCTTCTGTAAGCCTATGACATTCCCTACACAAAATAGTTTTGTATAAGTTCTAATAAAAAGTCACGTATGATTGAATATGATCTAATATATTGATTATCCCATAAAATTTGAAAATTTAGAAGAAAATTAGAAGTTTGGGACACTGAAGTCAATGCCCACAGTTGGTTCTGGTCCATAGGTCGATCTTTCAGGAACAAAGACGCAACACAACATATTTCTCTATAGATAAATGCTCAAACTTGTTACGATGGTTCTAATTGAAAAACCAAGCTCCCACAAACAAAAAATATTATCGAAAATGCTTAATCCTTACTAATGCTATTTGAATTTGTTTTCGAAATGGTTCAATCAGTTGGAGAGTTTGATTTTTATAACTAATAAATCAAATCTTAGTTCCATTATGAATAAATCTAGCTTAATCCTAAATGGATTCACCAAATCCCATAGATTAAATGTCATTTGGACAATTTCATCCGTTGAATCAATGAATTAATGGTTAACATATTTACCTTTTCGACCATCGCTAAACTATTATGAGTTTTGATAAGTTTTTCACCATGGTGATGAGAAAGTGAATTTGATTGAGTGATGGTATAGAGCCTTGGAAGACATGCAAAGTGGGGTGGTCGACCAAATTTCAAATGGCGAAGAGTGAAAGTCTAAAAGGTGTGGCAATAAACCCTATCGACACTTGATATGTACTTTGTTTTGGCGCATTGAATTAACATTGTATTTAGGAAAGTCAAAAGTGATCGCCAATGTGCGACCATCAACAAAGTGACTTTACTTCGTTATGATGATACCTATCAATGCTTTAATTTACTTTTACCTTGGCATATACACTCCTCTATTTTTTCCACACTTTGATTATCATTCACATCAACACAAGTCTTTCACTTTAGTATCGACACCTTTACTTCTCTTTGGTTTCAGTTCCCAAGTCCCACTTTGATACTTTATTTGCACCCAAAGTTTTGGGTTAATATCACACATGCAAAAAAATGAAGTTGTGTAGGCTCATTCTAGTTTTGTGCATGCCCAAGCAGATGTGAGAGGATTGAAAACAAGTGCGGACCATATCAAGTTTTGTTAATGCACATTGGGATGGGTTTTGGGATATGTGCCAAAAATCAAGAAAATGCTCACGAGAATCAAGGAAGGAGTTGTTAGGAAATCTCCCCAAATGATTACTACCAATAACACAAGGGAACTTGGAGTAGACAAAAGATGAGATGGAAAGGTATTTAAGGTTTCCCCATTTCCAAAAATTCTACGTGGAATGTAGGCAAGTGATAGAAGCGTGCGACACTATCAGTCAGTAGAGAGAGTGGAGAAAAACTGAAAGAGACAGATCTCCATAACTAAGAAGGATATAAAAGGAATAAATGATGACAAAGAAGGGGTTGATTCACTAAGTTATTGCTTGTTGTTCATTGTTGAATAGCTTGCTCTGAGCCTCTGTAGTATTGTAATGTCCTTGTCTGTAAGTCTGAGTCTATGATATGCTAAAGGGATGGAATAATGTGCATGGCACAATGTATTGTAAATTTGGGTAATTATCTAAGGGAATATGAGACCATGTTGCTGCCAATATATGTTTTTCTTAATGTATGCTTGTGCTTGATGGAATGAGGATGATAATAAAGCTGCGATGATTTTGAACCTATGATGTGTCAATTATGTGTTTGAATGAATGTATTATTCCCATTATGTTTGTCATCTATTAAGTAACTTGAAATGCATTATATGAATGCCAAATCAAATGTATCTTTGTGTGTTTAGTCCTTCATCCTCGACACAAGACCATATGGTTTTTGTAATCTTCATAGTGTCTAAGGTGAGACCTTCTTTAGGATTGGATGAATATTTGATCCAGGTGGATATCGGTGGCCACCCACCTTCTCTAACTGGCTCAAAAACAATTTTCTGGCAATTTACTATTTTTAGCAGTTTTTAACTTTGGGGGTCAGTTTGAAGGCCTAAACGATGTTTTTTTATGAACATGCCTCTCAATGATAGTTTAAGGCTCTAATTGATCCCCCTAAATGAATATCCTCATCAATACCTTTCCAACAAGCTATCGTGCGCCCTAAACGAAGATCGTATGCAAAAGTTACGACCCTGGGAAGTTAATGTACTAACTTACCCCAACGGGGCCCACATGACTTTTGGCGCTTCATCTCCCAGGGTTAGGTTTTTGGATGTCTAAGGTTTTGGAATTCATATTTATTGTAAAAATTCCTCCAAAGCCTCATTGTACTCATCTTCTTGCGAATGAGTGCAACCATCACATCTCTTCTAAGAGATAAGCCGCCACCATTCCAACAAGCTTATTTTCCGCTGCATTTTACAGTTTCATCTTATTTCCTAAGTTAATAGAAACCAATTTTACTGTATCTTTGTTGTTTTATCACATACCTGTTATATGTTTATGGATTAAATATTAATAATAATATGCATCCACTTCGTTCTGCTCATAAAATATGGATCAGTGGTATTAGAGCGGTCTGCTGCTTGTCGTTTTTAATGCATGTCCCCAACGAGGTCAGGGTACAAATAATTGGGGCTTGAACTTGTTTTTCTTGAGTAAAAAATCTCTTGCACACCCAAGAGGCCTCTCATGGTGGGTGAAAATAAAGATGACGAGACAAGAGATCCTTTCAAAATGTTGCCCGAGGAAGCCCTCGTGCACCAGAGGAACGAAATGATGGATAATTTTGCGCAAATCCTTCGGCGACTATCAACAGATGACATATCTTCCTCAAGCAGTAGCACCCCCCCTTTCAAGGTACAAATCAAATTTGATATTCCTATATTTGAAGGACAGATAGACACAAACACCATAAACAAATGGTTGAATTTGCTAGAAGGGTATTTTTTTGTTCATAACTTCTCAAATAGAGAAAAGATTACTTTTGCGCTCCTCAAAGCCGTTCCCCACATCAAATATTGGCGGGAGAATTTCTGGGAGCAGAAGGAAACAGAGGAACCCTCATTATTTACAGTTGGGGTCACCTAGGAGTCATTTGCGGATGCTATTAAAGAAAATTACTACCCTATCAGAAGTTATGACGACCTGTATACAAAATGGACCACAGTACGACAGGAAAGAGACAAAGTCGTGCCAGAGTTTACAAATATCTTGCATACCTTACGTACCAAGATGGGTATCAAAGATTCTAAGTGACATCTAATGCTCAAGTATTGTGGTGGTATGCATAGATACATCAAGGCTGAAATGGAGTTTATGGACATCTCGTCCTTGGGCGCAACCTACCGATATGCTGTAAAAATAAAGCAGAAGCTCAAACAAAAGACGCGACAATTTGGTCCAGGAAACCCCTCACAGCAAAAGTATGGAAAAGGAAGCCCCAACCCACAGAACAAAGGACAAAGAAAATATGGAAAAACTTAAGACCGCCAACCTAAGATGCAAGCAATGAGGGACACCAGAAAGACGAAGAAAGATACTGAGAAGTGGTGCAACTTCCATAAGAGCCCCTGGCACAACACTGCTGATTGCTGCTCAAAGCAGTCACTGATGACTGAGGTTAAAGCCTCTGATTTAGATGTGGGGTCAAACTCTGAGTCTAAACCAGAAAGGGGAAAATGGATCATTGATGCAGAACCCAGTGTCACCATTGCTACTACCAAGGTCCATCTTAGTGAACCGGATGAGCCAGAGGAAGGTGAGCACCTTTTTCATTCATAGATGTCGATGAAGGGCACCCCTCTACACTTCATCGTTGATAGCGGTAGTCAAAAGAACCTCATCTCAGCAGAGGTCGTCAAGCGGCTAGCCCTGCCGACAACACCGCACTCGCATCCCTACATGATTGGATGGATCCATGAAGGAAATGACCTCCGTGTCAGCCGACAATGTCTCCTGTCATAAGACATCAAGCCCTTCAAAGATGAGGTAATATGTGACGTTTCTCCTCTTGAATTTTGTGATGTTTTTTTGGGACAACCTTATTTATGGAAACATCATGCTGTATATGAATCTAGGCCTCGTAGTGTTATTATTACTTTAAACAAGAAATTGTACAAGATACCCGAGGCTATCCCATATAGTGCTATTTCCTTGATCTCTACCAAGAAATGCAGGAAGGTCATCTCACGAAACAGGAAATTTGTATTCTTCGTGATTCACTCTCGGAACGAGCAAAATATTGTAGCCACATCGAGGACCTTCGCGATCCACATCTCCACACAACATAAGTCAGTGGATAAGGTCGTGAAGGAATACCAATATATCTTCTCCTTGCCAACTGGGTTACCTATGCACTGTTAGTTCAAGCATCCCATCGATCTGACCCCTGATGCACTGCTACCAAACGAGCCAGTATACCACCGCTCACTATTAGAGAATGAGGAGATCAAGCGACAGATCAAAGAACTGATCCACAGGGGCCACATCTGTCCCAACTCATTGCCTTGTGGGAGCCTGATCGTGCTGGTACAAAAGAAAGACGTGACCTGGAGACTATGCATTGATTACTGAGTCCTAAATAAAATTACAGTCAGGAACTGGTACCCAATTCCCCGAATTGACGATCTCCTTGATCAACTCAAGGGGGCCAAATAGTTCAACAAGATTGATGTGAAGTCTGGCTACCACCAAGTCTGAATCGAGCAGATAGATGTATGTAAGACTGCCTTCAAGTCGAAAGAAGGTCTCTTTGAATGGTTGGTCATGCCCTTTGGCTTGACAAATGCTCCAATGAATTTCATGAGGATGATGGACGATGTCCTACGACCTTTCACAAATAATTTTGTAGTGGTGTATCTGGATGACATACTTATCTACAACAAGACGTGGGTGGAACACTTGCAACACATTCAACAGGTTCTGCACACCTTGTGACAACACAAGTTATATGACAATTTGGAAAAATGCTCCTTCAGCATGGACATGGTCCAATATCTCAGATACATCATGGATTAGAATGGTGTACATGTGTATTTAGCCAAAATCCAGGTCATCCATGATTGGCCAACACCAACCACACTCACTGAGCTTCAAAGCTTCCTAGGCCTGGCCAATTTTTATCGCAGGTTCGTGTTGGGGTTATCCCATATTGCATGGGTCGAGGAGGTGGTAAGGAAATTTTTTTTTGGGGTCTATCTCAACAACAAATGTTCAATGATTTTATGTAGCTTTTGTGCTCAACACCATTACTCTCATTACCTGACCTACAACCCTTTGAGATCGATACAGATGCTTCAGACTATGCTATGGGCGTAGTTCTCACTCAGAACGACCACCCCATGCCATATCATAGCGAGACACTATCAAATGTCATCCATAAGTACCCTAATTACTACAAAATAATGTACTCCATTGTGAAATCATATCGATAGTGGAGGCATTACATTCGTGGGAAAGAGACAATCATCCACACTGATCATAAGCCCTTGCAGTTCATGTAGACATAATAAAAATTGCAGAATGACTGCCATCAGAAGTGGTCCACATACTTACAATATTTCCACCTCAACATCAAGTACAAAACATGAAGTACCAACGGAGTCATTGATTGCCTCATCTGACCTCCAGTCGCAATACTCACCACAATGCTAGACTCTTGTGGCCACGAAAACTCTGGGTGGCCCCAACTCTATGAAACATACCCTGATTTTGCCAACAATTACAAAATGTTGGGCACACACTCAGTCGTCACTAATTTCCATATTCAAGATGAATTGTTTTGCCATATGGGAAATCTCTGCATTCCATCAAGCGAGTGCGTAAAGCTGATTTGGGAATCCCACTACAGTCGGGTAGCATGACACTTTGGT
Organism: Picea glauca; assembly: GCA_000966675.3. Classification (NCBI taxonomy): domain Eukaryota; kingdom Viridiplantae; phylum Streptophyta; class Pinopsida; order Pinales; family Pinaceae; genus Picea; species Picea glauca. Next base: position 134,937 of record JZKD02S2320479.1, read on the forward strand.
GTCAAAAAAATAGTGGCAGTGCTGCAACAACATTTCTAATGGCCAAAACTTCAGCAGGATGTCAAAAAATATATCAGGTCCTCCACTGCCTGTGCTATTGCTAAGTCCACCAGTAAGAAACAAGGCCTGTACACCCCTTTGCCTACTTCTGACAGGCCACGGGAATCCATCTCAATGGATTACATGTCCGGCCTTCTGACCACCAAGCAGGGGAATGAATGCGTTTTTGTGGTTGTTGATCACTTTTCTAAAATGGCGCTTCTGGCCCCTTGCAAAAAGAGCATCATCGCGGAGGCCACTGCCGAGATATTCTTTGAGAAAGTGTGGGTACATTTTGAAATCCCACAAACCATTGTCTTTGATCGGGACAGTCGGTTCCTTAGCACATTCTGGTCGAGCCTTTGGTCACTGCTGGACACCAAGCTCACCAAATCCATGACCTTCCATTCCAGACAGATGGACAAACCGAGGTTGTCAATCGGATGATCGTGCATATCTTGCGCATGTACAATTCCAAGCACCCTCGCACATGGGATGAGAATCTCCCATACGTTCAACACAACTACAACCAAGCCCTGCATAGCTCAATCGACCACAACCGCTTTCAGGTGGGATTGGGATTCCAACCATTGGGTCTCATGGACGTTGCACTATCCCTTGCGACCACCTCGACGGATTCATCGCCTTCTCCAGATGAAGCTGATAAAGACACCCAGTTCATTCAGTGGATCCAGCACATCTGCCAACAGGTTCAAGATATTTTACAGAAGTCCAATGCCAGGTACAAGTAACTCCATGATCAACACCGAGTGCCACATATGTTTAAAGTGGGAGAAAAAGTTTGGCTGCATTTACAAAAATAATGCCTTACATGGCCCCATCGAAAGATTAGTCCACTTTGTTATGGGCCTTAAACCATCATCAAGGCTGTGGGAGATAATTATTTTGAGCTCAACATTCCTCCATTCCTTGGTCTGCAATCAATGTTCATCGTGGCTCTCCTTCGACCAGATTTCCCACCATTATTGGACACCTTAGAGATAGCAGAACAATTGACACCAATAGAGATCAACCCTGACTGCATGCAACAAGACTCTAGGGATAAAATTTTGGAAACATAAGTCAAGGGGACTCTCCAGCAGAGGATTCAACTTTATCGAGTTGTCAAAGCTGGGCAGCTCCTGCACCAAGGCAAGTGGCTCACCATGGGCCAAAATCAGAAGAAATTTCCTCATCTGATGGGGGAAATAAATGCAATGGAGACCATTTCTTCTTAAGGAGGGAGGATTTATCCAAGTGTATATTAGTGTCCGCCCACCTTCTCCAACTGGCTCAAAACAATTTTCTGGCAATTTACTATTTTTAGCAGTTTTTAACTTCAGGGGCTAGTTTGAGGGCCTAAACGACGTTTTTTCATGATCAAGCCTCTTAATGATAGTTGAAGACTCTAATTGAGCCCCCTAAATGAATATCCTCATCAATACCTTTCCAACAAGCTATTGTGCACCCTAAACGAAGATTGTATGCAAAAATTACAACCTCGTGAAGTTAATGTACTAACTTACCCCAACGAGGCCCACATGACTTTTGACGCTTCATTTCCAAGGGTTAGGTTTTTGGATTTCTAGGATTTTTGAATTCATATTTATTGTAAAAATACCTTCAGAGCCTCATTGTACTCATCTTCTTTCAAATGAGCACAACCGTCACATCTCTTCTCAGAGATAAGTCACCACCATTCCAACAAGCTTGTTTTCCGCTGCATTTTACAGTTTCAGCTTATTTCCTGAGTTAATAGAAACCAATTTTACTGTATCTCTGTTGTTTTATCGTATACCTGTTATATGTTTCTGTATTAAATATTAATAATAATATTCATCCACTTCATTCTGCTCATAAAATCCGGATCAAAATTGATATGCCGATTCTTTGGGGTTTTCGTTGGTCAACTCTGCATGAATCCTGGGTCTTAACCCCCAAGTGTTAGGAAGGATGTGCACAAGTGTGAAAAAACCCAACAAATGGTTCCATTGTCGGGACCTAAAAGTCTTTTATTGAATGATGAAGGCAAGAAATGAGGTGGTATCCATATCGAGAGGAAATTCAATATCGGTTAACTACAAAGGAACATGAGTTTTCTCAGCAATAAACTCAAGGTTTGAGAGTCAATGTGAAGCGATGAAAAGATGAGTATCTCTACACTGATATGCATGAGACTTTCTTTGTTGAATTTTCTTTTTTATTGTATGAATGGTTGGAAAGGAAGACTACCACTAATACTGCTTTGAGGCTCCTAGAGCTGATAGTTTGGGATCAATCCACGGTTGATAGACTAAAGGCATTGGACAAAAAGTGGGCTTGAGCCATTGATTTATGGTTTGCTGAGTTAAGGAGGGATATATAATTGAATTTTTTGTGGAGTACATTGATTCTTTCAACAAGGCTAAAAGAAAATTCATGAAAGGTCCTAGGAAAAGATTGTTGGAAGAAATCCCACTCTAGATAAAGATGTTGTTCGTGGAGAAGGGGATGATGTGCGTGGATCCCAATAGGATGGTTGATTATACGCCCCTAGCATTGGGGGGGGGGGTGAAATTATGGGGGAAAATGAGGAAGGAATTGGATCCATTAAGGAGGATCCACAAGTTATTGAGATAAGGTGAGGAATGGGATGGACCTAGAGGAGCAGAGAAGAGAAAGAGTCAAGAGATATGCAAGAAGAGTTGAGTTAAGAAGGAAAGAAAAAATAGAGGAGTGGAAGGAAGATCGAAAGGGGCACGCAATGAAGCATTGAGCCCAGGATGAAGAGAAAAGAGACTGCATTCAGAGGAAGTGCAAAAGAGTGTGTTGTGCCAGAGAGGAGGACAAATGATTATAGGCCCGCGAAGAGGCGCGACATTGAGAGTAGGGTGTCCAGTGGGGATAGAAATTGTAATAGTAGTAGTAGTAGTGGTGGTAGATATAGGGCCCCCATATATGAAGTCCAAACACCTTGGATATTATGGAGTGTTGCAACCTCGGAGGAAGATGAGGCACATAATAGAGGTGCATGAGAAGGAGAGGAAGATGGAGCCTTCCCGAATGGTGGGGGAGAATAATTGGCATTAGTAGATGGTATTGCTTGGCTACATGTAATAAAATATCTAGGTCACCTCATAAGAAATGTTAGAATAAGATGCACTTACCCCCCCTTGAACCACCCCTCTTGCACATTTATAATCAAGAAGAAAGAACAACAGATAGTGAGGCAATTGGAATAGGAGAAAGAGTAGAAGGAGATATAACAGAAAAGATGAGTGAAGAAGAATGCAAAGTCAGTTCTACTTCATCAAGGAGAGTACCAATGTTGAGAATCCTAACACCCATCAGTCATATCAAAAGAGTTAGTTCGAGATTTTGGATGGCAAATTAGTATAGTACCCTGGGGTTACCCATGTTCATTGGAATGGGTAGAGATGATCCAGAACATCATTGGTTCATGTGTGAAGAAATATGGTCTGTATCCGACCTTAACGACTTCATAATTATAGTATCCAATCTTTTGGGAGCATACATGCACACGTTCAGCTCTGGAATCCTCTCCCCAGCTCCAAGGGTCAAGCGACTACTGTGACGGTTTCGACGCTCATATTCGCCATACCTGTTTTGCCACACCATGGCGTGCTGACGTAACTCATTTAAACTGAACAATAGCGACAACATGTACAAGGACATCATAGGTCATTCAAAGGAGCGACTGAGATCACATAATTATTAAATGATCAAGACTAACGAGCTCCGTAGGTACGCATCAATCTATTATGTTTTGTTTGTATCTTACTATGTGTTACCTGATGGCTAAACTACCTCAACCCTGATTACAGGAAATATCCTCCCAACTACCGAACAAAGTTTACTCCGTGACCTCACTGAAGGACTCACAAAGATGACCGACACAAGTTCAAGGAAAGTGAGACGATGTGCAAAACGTCCGATTAGAGCCTAAACCATGCTACAACAATTGGACTTCAGTCTATTAAAGTACCGGGCGCATGCAGTGGACATCAGGGGAATATATGCGGCTCTGATGGAACAACACCGATTTCCATGGGCCCAAACTTGTGAAGAACTATTTATCAGTTGGTCCGAATACGAGAGAAATTACCCTTTTCGAGAGATATCTCATGCTGACTGTTAAAGAAACTGTTAGAAGATGACACCACATGGTAATTTTTTTTTTGCTTAAACTGCACTTAGCCGTTAATTTCAGTTAAACTTTATATTATAAATAAAGACATCAACCAATTCGTCAAGGGTTGATGGTTGTTGTAAGAACTCTTTCTTTCTAGTTGTTAAGAATTATTTTGAAGCTTCTATGAATTGAGAAATCCTTCTGGACCAAAGACAAACTGTTTTCATCAAATGCATGTGATTGGACTTGGAGAAGAACTATTTCCTATCCTGTTTCATGAATGATGCAATAATGAGTAAGAGAAATTAATTTTGTTGTCAAGTTATCTGGTGCAATGTTTTAATGTTCTTGGCTTTAATGATGAAAATGATTCATTGTGTTATTATGTGATGAATGGTTATGGTAGATGAACTATTTTTCTTGCCATTATCTTATTACATATGTTATTTCTTTCTGATAATTAGTTTCTTAGACAGTAATTGGATCCTCACATGGTTGATGTATTAGTACTAGGTCTATGGTATAGAATCGTTGTCTTCATGTTTGAGCAATGGGTTATCCCAAGCTCATCCTCTTCCCAATAGTTAAAACTTAATCATGTTTGCTTTCAAGTTGGTTTATACTGGCTTGCATCTCTCATACCAGTCCCACCCAAGAGAAAATACAAAAGAGAATAGTCCTAACTGAAGGAGGAGCCTTCACAAGAAAACACATAGCCCATCGATAATTTGGTCGGATCGCAAGATCTGGAGAACCATTCCATCTTTAAACACTGCAAAGTCTAATCAGGCCTCGGTGGCGGGTTTGGTTCTTACTGTTGAATTAAGGGATTTAAGACCCATCAACAAAATTGGCACTAGATGGAGGGCCTGAGAATGAATGGATGAATATATATTTTATATAGCATTTCAAGTAGCCTACAGATTCATAACAACCCACATGCATGGCTAGTCATTCACAAGACATCCCACACACGCAGAGTACTCTCGAAGAGGGTAACTCACCCCAGCCCGAGGAAGAACCTTTTCACCCTAAGATACCTTATGCCCTTCCTCACGAGGAAGTAAATCAATTCAGGAGAATCACAAAAGCCTACACCCAACATATCGGTGCGTTGTCCTTAGCTCAAATACTCCCTCGAAGAAAACAACAAAGCATAACAGTGGTTAGCACTCCCGACAAAGTTTTTGTACACTCTGTAGAAGACTTAATAGATTTTGTGATTATTGAAATCCAGGAACCTCTTGATTTGATACCCAAAACACCAACCGACGACGTCTCTGAACTGGATGATTTCTCAGAAGAAGAGGAGTTTAACTCAGAGCTTGAAGATATGGAAGGAAACAACGACCATAATGATGAAAGGGGGAATCCACCTCTGAACAATCAACCTTGGTTAGCCAGAGACGCTTTGGCCCTCTCGGGACCAGTCCACAACCTTCCCCAGAATCCGGAGAAGTTGTTGCCTAAGTTCGATCCCGAAACCTCGAGATTACCCGAAGATCATATCAATAAGTTCATACTCGCGATCAGACTTATGAACGTTCAACATGAAGACGTAGTCTACAGACTTTTCCCCTACACATTTGAAAATTTAGCTTCCACGTGGTATTTTAATTTGCTAGTAGGATCTATAACAAGCTGGACCAAGTTTCAGAAAGATTTTCTAGATAAATTTGCAGAGGAAACTACTATGGGAGCTCTGATGGTTGAGTTGTTTGTAGCTACCATGAGTCCGAAAGAAAGGGTCATAGATTTCAATCAAAGATTCACGACCATCTTAAACAAATTCCATCCCACGACAAGACCAACTTAGGAGTTGCAAATAGAGGTTTATGCTAACACACTCTCGACTTCCATTTCTATGTTTGTAAAGAGAGCCGCTAAACAAACCCTGGTGGAAAATTTTGAAGAGGCCAAGACAACAAAATTCCAGATGAAAGTATGTAAAGAGGGCTAGGCCTGTAACATCCCTGACCATCAACCCACTTGCTGGGCAATGCTACTACTCAGAACATTCTCATACTCGTATATAAAACATGCATATTAAACTTAATTAATAGATTTAACTAAACAACTCAAAGTAAGCACATGATTACTGCTAATTCACATCATTAAGGACATTAAAAATAATTCATATGCACAACAGAATACATGATAACATATAAGCATCACAGGAATGCAAAACATAATATTAAGCACAAACTGATACTTATCTTTGAAACTAGATGTAATCCACCAATTGCATGCAGACCTTCCACGAACCTCCTAGCCTTAGACCACACTTCTCATCACTCTTAGCAGTAGGTCACCCCCGAGCTGGGACTAAGCTCCACCGGGTAGGTAATCCGAGGCTAGGCAAGGTCAATGGGAAGACACCCAGTTACAGAGGAAGGATTTTCTCCCAGGATCCACTTATGCCCACTACTCACAAAATCTCATTCCCTACATCCCTGTCCCACCCTAGGAGTATACACCTTCACTGTCACCAAGACAGTCCTTCGGTTGATAACCTCCCTTGCCTTGGGCTTCAACAACAGACCAGACCAGAACTCTCATAGTTTTTTAGTAGCTATAGGACCCCTTCCAGGAGTTCTTACTTCCTCAAAACACTCTCTCACCTAGAGAGAGTCGCTCACAGGTCCGACGACCTGTTCTTTTCAACCACAACCACCTCCCTCACTTGGAGAGAGTGTTACACACATGTCAGACAACCTATTTCCTTCAACTCAGGTTCCAACACAATTGGGAAACTATGAGGCTTAACATGAACATACACTGGACAACAAGCCACACATAGTCCAACACTTTGTGGCCACAATAGTCCACGGGAAACACAAACACGGGCTTTCCAAAAATGGTGACAGACAAACGCTACAACATAACAAGGATAAAAAATTACGGGACATTCAATTTCCCAACCAGAAATATAGGACAGACTCCCAGCTCAGGTTTCGGGGATGCGTGAGGTGTACATAGATCCCATGTAGAGACTTAATAGTTAAGAGAAGGATTTCCCAGAACAAACACCGAAACAAAGTTTGATCCTAGACACCCGTGAGTTCATACGGAGGATAGAGAATGGAAGGTCCCCCCCCAACATGACTCACTTCTCTAGTTTTAACTGCATGCACCCAGGTCGACACCTATCTCCCTAGGGATGCATGCTACCCATTTTTCACATGTTCCCCCTTCCAAGAACTTAGGGTAAAACATAAACATCTACATATCTTTGGAATAATATTTAATTATTATTCCCAAGGAATTAATCTCTTAATCTTAGCCCTTCTCCCAACCTTTCAGCCCCCTCTCCCTTACCCAGACTTTGTGGAAGCTTAGTTCCCCATCACTCATTCATCGTGGATGGTCCACACGCAGAGGTGTTTTTATATTAATAATGTGCATCATTACATGTACAAAAATCAGGCTCTTGGCCTTCAACACTTAGGCTCTCTAGCCTAATAACACATAAGCCCACCAACTTATATAAACTTGGCTCACCAGCCTATAAAACATAATTACAATTTATAATTAAATTGGGGCACGTCCTTGGGGTATTACAATCCCCTCCCCTTATTTTTTCACTGTCCGTAGTGCAACTTTCACACAACATCAACAAGATTTCCAAAATATTAAAAAAGATGCGAGTATTCTGTCTGCATTGCATCTTCATGCTCCCATGTTGTGTCCTCAGGACCGTACCAGGTCCAATGGACCTTTACAATCCCTATGGCTCGATTCCGGAGCTGTTTTCTTTTCCAGTCCAATATGCGCATAGGATGCACTTGCAGGACACCTTCTTGCTCCACCTGAATCACATTCCAATAAATTACATGATTTGCATCTGGTATATATTTCTTAAGTAACAAAACATGAAACACATTATGTATAGTCATGAATGTAGGTAATGTAAGCATATATGCAACTAACCCAATCCTTTCTAGCATTTCAAATGGCCCACAAAATCTGGCTACCAACTTGGAACAGTTTTCCCATCCTCAGAGAACTTCTATTGGATTTTACTTTTAGAAAAACATGATCTCCCACTTTAAACTCTCTCTGGGTTCTGTTTTTATCAACATAACTTTTCTGCCTGTCTTGGGAAACTTTCAAATTCTTCTTAATTTTTAGCATTTGTTCTTCCATTTCCTTGAGCAACTCTGGCCCAACTACTGGTATGTCAGCTGGATTATCCCAACTTACTGGAGTATTGCACTTCCTGCCATAAAGTGCTTCAAATGGGCTCATCTTCAATGATGCTTGATACCCATTGTTGTAGGCAAATTCTACCAAGTGTAGGTAGTCTTCCCATTTTGATGGTTTGTCCATCACATACATCCTCATTATGTTTTCTATCACTCGATTCACCCGCTCTGTCTTCCCATCCGACTCAGGATGATAGGCTGTAATGAAATTCAGATTCGTTCTGAATCCCTTGAATAACCCTTTCCAAAAATTTGAGGTAAATTTCGGTTCTCTGTCAGACACAATTTTCTTGGGAATTGCATGCAATTGTGCAACTTCCTTCATAAAAATATTAGCAACCTCCGCTTCCTTGTGAGTAGTCTTTAACGAAATGAAATGGGAAAATTTCGTAAGCTTGTCCACCACCACCATGATTGAATCATGCTGCTTGCCTATCCTGAGAAATCCTGTGATGAAATCCATTGTCATCACTTTCCACTTCCACTTAGGAATAGGTAAAGGTTGCAGTAACCCTGTTGGGTTCCTGTGCTCAGCTTTAACCTTCTGACACTCCATACATCTGGCGATGTATTTAACAATCTCTTTCTTCATACTTGGCCAAAAGTAATGGCTCTTGACTGCTGCCATAATTTTCTGATATCCAGGGTGCCCAACATAAGGCACGTTATGCATTTCTTTTAGAATCACACACTTCAAATCCTGGACATTAGGTACATAAAATCTGTTCTTGTACATAAGTATTCCATGAGATCCTAGCTTATAATATTCCACTCCTTGCAACGTCTTATCTTTCTGTAGCTTCGCTACCAATTCACTATGCTGCAAGTCAATGCTTGCAACTTCCAAAACTCTGCTCTTTATATCAGTATGATACATGCTAATGGCTGTAGCATGTAATTCATGTACTCTCCTACTGAGTGCATCAACCACTTTATTATCCTTCCCTTTGATAAGCTTGATATCAAAATCATATTCATAGAGAAATTCCAACCACCTTCTCTACCTAGCGTTCAAGGTTGGTTGATCAAACAAATACTTCAGACCGTTATGGTCTGTTCTCAATTCAAACCTCCTTCCCATGAGGTAATGTCTCCATTTCCTCAGAGTGTGAACGATGGCTGCTAATTCCAAATCATGAGTTGCATAGTTCCTTTCATGCTCTTTCAACTTTCTGGATTCATAACATATTAGAAACCCATTCTGACTGAGGACTCCTCCCAGTGCTTCTTTTCATGCATCAATGCATACCACAAAATCTTCATTTGGATCTGCAATCCTCAGGATTGGAGAACTAGTTAACAATTGCTTCAATCGCTGGAAGATTTTCTCACAATCTTCTGTCCACTAAAAATTCTTCTCCTTCCTTTGCAGGGAAGTGATAGGGTGAGCTATCCTTGAGAACCCTGCGATAAACCTTCTGTAATAACTAACTAGACCCATAAAGGATCCGACTTCTGTCACATTCTTGGGTGTTGACCATTCTCTAATGGCCTCAATCTTCTCAGGATCTACAACTATCCCATCCTTCAAAATAATATGCCCCAAGTAATGGATCTGCTCTTGATAAAATGAGCACTTGCTCATATTGGAATACAATTGGTGCTCTCTTAGCACCTGCAACACCATCCTAAGATTCTATTCATGCTCTTCCTCCGACTTGGAATACACCAGAATGTCATCCACAAAGACTATGACAAACTTGTCTAGATAGTCCCTGAACACACCATTCATCAAGCACATAAAAACAATAGGTGCATTTGATAGCCCAAACAACACCACTGTGAACTCGTAATGACAATACCTTGTTCTAAAGGTGATCTTGCTAATGTATTCATCCTTTATCCTTACCTGGTGATATCCCAACCTGAGGTCTATCTTTGAAAATATCTTCGCATCCTTCAACTGATCGAAGAGGTCATCAATCCTCAGTAGAGGATACTTGTTCTTTACAGTTACCTTGTTCAATTGTCTGAAATCGATACATAATCTCAACATTCTGTCCTTCTTCTTCACGAATAGAACTGGGGCACCCCAAGGTGACACACTTGGGCGTATGTACCCCTTCTTCAAAAGCTCCTCAAGATGCAATTGCAGTTCTTTCAGCTCTGGCATACTCATTTTGTAAGGAGATTTTGATACTGGAGTTGCTCCAGGCATCAAGTTTACAGCGAAGTCAATATCTCTTTTTGGAGGTAATCCTGGTACCTCCTGAAATACATATTCAAACTCCTTTAGTACCGCATGATCCCCAATACTTGACACCTTATCCTTAGGTGTTTCCTCCACATGGGCTGCAAATAATTGACAACCTTTTCTGTAGCACTTCTTCAGCTGCATTGCTGAGATTTCTCTGATAGCAACAACTCTGAGAATTCCTTGGACTGTTTTCCGATTCCCTTCCTCATCCAGGCAAGTGAATGCCTTGTTACGACAGTCCAGGATGGCATGGTGTTGGTCCAACTAGTCCATCCCAATTAAACAGTCATAAGAGCCTAAAGGCATAATGTTCAATTCAACCTTTGTGCTCAGTCCATTCATGTCCATAGGACAAGACTTAACCAACTCAGTGACTCTCCTCTTGGTTCCTATAGCCAACTGTACTAACCAAGACTTTTCATGTTTGCTTCTCGATAAATGAAAACTTTCCACCACTCTAGGATCTATATAACTATGGCTAGCCCCTAAATCAATTAAAATAGTAAATGGTCGATTGTTAATCATACCTTCCACTTCAATCATGTGCGACTAAAATTCAACTTGCTTGTTGTCTAGGGCCGCATATATCCTTGTCATTCTACTGCCCATGTCCTCCACTATTTCAACTTGCTGAACATTGTGGACAACTCTCACTTTATCATTTCTGTGGGGGCAATCTATGTACCTATGGATTCCTTTACAACCCCAACACTTCATAGGTGTTTGTCTTGGCATTTTTCCACCCACTTCAGCCTTCCTGGGCTCTCTAAAAGATGGCTGTCTTTGAGGACCGTTTCTGAAAAAAGGAAGGTTTTCTTCCCTTTTGTCTCTTCTCTTTCTTGAACTTCTTCTTGTCTTCCCAAGCCTTCTGGAAGGTAGGATTTTCTTTTTGTTGTTCATATAAGAATTTCACCCTCCTTATCGTCTCTTCCATGGTTTTTGGGTCATCATACTGAATCTTGTCCCCAATGGAAGGTGTCAATCCACTTAGATACCTCTAAATGTTGACAGTCTCATCTTTGATGAACATAACATACTTTAGCAATTCCAAGAACCTACGTTCATACTCATCAATGGTCATGCTGCCTAGCTTGAGTTCAAAGAACTCTTTCATCTTCCTATCATAATATCTCTTAGTCAAGTATTTCTTCTTGAAATACCTCTTGAATTCCTTCCAAGTGATATCTTTCTCCCTAATGTGCTGCACCTTCTCAAGATGATCCCACCACATGGATGCTTTTCCTTTTAGTTGATACATCACAATTCTTCCTTCTGCATGAGAGGAGTAAATCTGCAGTTGGAAATATTTCCTCATGCCAAGCAACCATGTTTCAGCATCTTCCTCCTTCTTATGTTCTCCATCAAACATGGGAGGCTTAATCTTATTCATTTTTCCCTTTAGTTCATGCACTTCAAACCTCCTATTCTTTCTGGTAGGCGGTGGGCTTGAACTACGATGTGCTTCCTTACTAGAATGCTTTGGGGAGCGATGTCGATGTCTGCTAACATTCCTTGATCTTATTTTCCTCTCAGGGGTTCTGCGACTCCCTGTTTTTCTTGAGTCACTCTCTTTTTCCAATTTATTTTCTATTCTTTCCAGACTCTTAAACAACTTTAAGTTGAATTCACCTTGTTTTTCCTAAACTTTTCTGAGCTTTCTGCTACCTGCTCGGCAAGTTTGAGCATCTTTCTGCAATTTTTCAATGATCTTCCTCAAATTTCCTTCCTTATTTATCTCTTTTCTGTGCCCATTGGAGTTTGATCCTTCAAATCCCAAGTGGACGTCCATTCCTTTTCTTTCGTTTTATGAATTGGAAGCATTCTTTCTTTGTTTCTTCCATTTCTTTGCACTCTATGGAAATTCTAATTCAGTTCTGGTACTCGTTAAACTTCTGCAATCACAATGTGCAGACAACCAGAATTTGTTAGGCCATATCCCTCCTTAACACATTCCACACATTCAAAACCAATCTGATTTAAGAAAATTTTTCAATTTCACGAATCTTCTGAGCTCTTCTCGGCTTTGTATATTTCGGGTAATAGCCCCCTTTTTTCTTAGTCCCCAACCCATCTATTCACGAACCATGACCAAATGCTAAAATACTAGGTGCTACTTAGGATTTTTCCTTTAGAGATTTCAAAGCACAAACAACTATCTCTTGGATTTCCGATTGCCAAACTCGCGAAGTCGAGTGGATCAACGATCTATTGGTTGTGGAGCCTGATTATATTTCTGATTTATAGGTCTTTTACTTTTAGTCGTGTTTATACCCCATGAAGTATTTACGCCCCAGAAGTATGTACACTCTTCCATGCGGGGGAGTGGAGAGGGGGGTACCCCCTCTCTGGGGTTCAGGGGGGCTATCCCCCCGGCTGGGGGG
>JZKD02S2320479.1:157622-186668 GCA_000966675.3 Picea glauca
CTGAACTCACGAGTGTCCATGATCGAACTCTATTTCAGTGTTTTTTCTAGGAAATCCTTACCTGAACTATTAAGTCTCTACATGGGATCTCTGTACACCTCACGCATCCTTGAAACCTAAGCCAGGAGTCTGTCCTGTATTGCTGTTTGGGAAATTGAATGTCCCGTAATTGCTGAGCCTTGTTATGTTGTAGCGTCTGTCTGCCACCATTTTTCGAAAGCCCATGTCAGTCTTTCCCATGGACTATTGTGGAAGCGCAGTGCAGGACTACGTGTGAATTGTTGGACAATGTATGTTTGTGTTGAGCCTTGTAGTTTCACATATGGGTTGGAACCCGATTTGAAGGAAACAAGTTGTCTAACCTGTGTGTAACACTCTCTCTAGGTGAGGGAGGTGGTTGCGGTTGAAAAGAATAGGTTGCCAGACTTGTGAGCGACTCTCTCCAGGTGAGAGAGTGTGTTGAGGAAGTAAGAAATCCTAGAAGGGGTCCTGTAGCTGCTACAGAACTCGGAGACTTTCGGTCTAGTCTGTTGTTGAATTCCAAGGCAAGGGAGTTCTAATAATGTGCATCATTACATGTACAAAAATCAGGCTCTTGGCCTTCAACACTTAGGCTCTCTGGCCTAATAAAACATAAGCTCACCAACTTATATAAACTTGGATCACCAGCCTATAAAACATAATTACAATTCATAATGAAATTGGGGCACATCCTTGGGGTATTACAAGGCCTCTCTAGTAAAGAAATAAGCTGAACCTCCTCCCAGGAGAGGACTTCTTTTGACTAGACCACCGAGGAAACCAACTGAACAAACTCCCAACAAAGGTAATGGAGATATAGAAGATCTACAACGCATGGTTAAGAAATTATCAAATGAGATCATATACATGAAGAGAAATGCAGGAGAGGGAAACCTAGGCCAAAGGCCCTATAAGCTTTTCTTTAAAAGAAACCATCATTTCAAAGCAATTGAACCTCCCCCATCTAACTTAAATATTGATCTAGGGAATGTTGCGTCTGAATCTTTCTGTACTTATCATCAGGAAAACCACTCCAAAAGAGAGTGACCTCAATGGGTACATGCCATGAATTTGATGGCCAATCGGTTTCTAGACGAAGTCTCCCTGACCAAAAAGCCAAGTAGTCTGGTTATGAATATTACTGACCAGGAAGAGATTGACCCACCAAAAGATACATCCATGCTGATATGGGATCCCAACCTGATCATCTCTTTCGATGACCTGTTTGAGTCTCAGGAACAACCCTCGGAAGTTTCGGTGGTACAGACACATACTAAGGGTCCATATGGCTTGAAAGATACCGACGCTGCCTAGGCCTCGAAAAGCAAGTTAACTCTCGATCACCCGAAAACATCCTTCGCTCTTGGAAAAAACCCTGTAAGCATTCATACCTAGGAATATCCCAAACTAGATTACAACATGGTCGAAGATTTGAAGAAGCTAAAGGCTAATATATCAGTTATGGACATATGCAAGATTCCTCAGCAGAAGGAATTTTTGTTGCAAGCTTTGAACTCAGTAGAAAACCTGACGGGAGGTAATGGTTCGGAAATAAATCTATCTTCCACATATTTGGTGGGAAAACCAACTGTGAACACTTGTTCGGGAGATAGAAAGGAAAATACTTTTGTCCCACCATTCCTCTTAACATTTGAAGTCTTCAATATAAACCTTCATAACTGTTTGGTAGATTCTAGAGCGTCTTCCAACGTTATGCCCTTTTCTGTTTGCAAAAAATTAAATGCCATTCCTCTCAAGAGTGATAAACATGTCATTCAACTAGACAGAACCCATGTCAAGGTCATATGAGAACTCAAAGATGTGATGATTAGAATATCGACACATCCCATGTTTGTGCAAGTGATTGACATCATTGTAGTAAGTATCCCAGAGGCATATGGGCTATTACTGAGTCGAGATTGGTCTAAAAATATAAATGGTTATTTCAATACAGACTGGGCGCACCTTTAGCTACCGCTAAAGGGATACAAGAACATGATCAAAATCGATAGGGAGAGATATTTGAAACATATGGTCACTTATCTAGAAGCCCCGAATGAACCCTCATTCGTATATTTCCCCGTATTGGGCAATTATTCATGTGATTTGTACTTCAGAAACTTTGCTCTTGTCTTGTCCGACGTTCCTCTTACCCAAAACTATGAAATGGTTTTTCAAGAGAAGTCGCCGATACCGACATGAGACACCCTCTTCTGTCAAAACCCCATGCTGGAGATTAGGGAAAAAAATATGGGAAGGCATGAAATTAACAAGGGAATGGAAAAGAGCAATTGTCATTCACAAATTTGGACCCTCTATTTTGATGGATCTAAATCACAAGAAGAGTCAGGAGTAGGGTGGATCCTCATAGATCCTAAAGGTAAATGTCATTTCTTGTCCTGTAGGCTAGAGTTCGAATGTTCCAACAACACTGCTGAATATGAAGCTCTAGTACAAGGATTAAAGAAAGCCATAGATTCAAATGTCAAAGAATTGAAAGTTTTCAGAGACTTTGAAATTATTGTTAGACAAGTCATAAATACTACACTTTGCAATTCTCCTCACCTAAAGAACTATCAGTAGGAGGTACACAGGTTAATATATCACTTTGAAGCCTTCAATATTATAGTGATCCCCAGGGCAAAGAATATTCTTGCTGACTCCTTAGCTAGAACTGCTTCCAGATTGTCGCCCCTAGAGGATTATGAAGCCTCCCGATTTACTGTGGAGCTGCTCTACAATCCGTCGGTACCTAATAACATTTCCATTTGGAAAGTCTTTGAAGGAGATGAGCAGATCATAAACTTCTTGACCAACCAAGAAAATTTCAATGATCTTGCTATTGACGATGAAGAATTCCAAGAGAAATCAATAGAGACCGATCCTCGGATAGGACAACCTATGGATAAATCAAAGGCTTACACAATCCTGAAAGGGATAGCTAATCTAGAAAATCTGTTTGATCTGAAAGAGTGATTTAAAGGATATAGAAATGCAAAGACCGGTAGCTCTTGTCCCCTGCATGAAATTATAAATCTTAAGACCTTAGAGAACCCAAAGAATGTGAATCTTGACAAGACTATATCTAAGGAATAAAATAAATCTTATCTCAAAATTTTTAGACAATACCAGGAAGTCTTCGCATGATCCTATAGGGATTTGAAAATGTATGATACCCACATCATTCAACACATGATCCCGTTAAAACCTGAAGTAAAACCTTTCCAACAGAAGCTATTAAAGTATCATCCATCCATGGAACCTCTCATGTATCAGAAGTTAAAGAAACTTTTAGATGCCAAAATCATTTTCCAGGATAGGCATTCCGCCTGGGTAGCAAATCTTGTCCCGGTGAGGAAAATGTCGGGTGAAATCTGCTTATGTGTAGATTTTAGGAACCTCAACAGAGCTTCAGAAAAGGACAATTACCCAGTCTTGCTGATGGAATAGCTCCTACAAACTGTATCCGGCTTAGATATTTTCTCTTTTCTAGACGGTTTCTTAGGTTACAACCAGGTTTTGGTTTCAGAGGAAGACCATTTGAAAACCACCTTCCGAACTAAATGGGGAACTTTCGCATATAAATGCATGCCTTTCGAGTTAATTAATGGAGGAGTGACCTTCCAAAGGGCCATGAATGTAGCTTTCTGGGGACTAATCAATAAATGTGTGGTAGTGTATCTAGATGACGTGACAATGTATTCGAAGAATAGAGAAGAGCACATCCAACACTTAACTCAGATTTTTGAAAGGTGTAGGAAATACAGTATATCCTTAAACCCTAAGAAGACTATCTTTGGTGTCGAGGAAGGTAAGCTGTTAGGTCACATTATATCTCAAGCAGGCATTTGCATAGACCCAGAAAGGATCAAGGGCATAACTCAACTTCCCTTGCCCCATAACAAGAAATCTATGCAGTCCTTTTTCGGGCAAATCAATTTTGTGAGGAAGTTCACTCCCGATTTCATAAAAATCATCAAAACCTTACGAAAAATTATTCGCAAGGATGCCGAATTAAGTGGGATGATGAGTGAAAAAACACTTTCAACAATATCAAAGCTACTATATCCCGGGCCCCGGTGTTGCAAAGTCCCAATTTCAATAGAGACTTCTCTCTTTATACTTTCGCCTCCAACCAATCGTTAGCTACAATTTTGAATCAGAAGGATGATGACAACAATGAGGCCCTAGTGTCGTTCATGAGCACTAATCTTCAAGGAGCTGAGCTCAACTATCCTGCTATAGACAAACATGCCTATGCAGTATATAAGGTAGTAAAACATTTCAGGTCTTACATCCTGAAGAATCACACTAAAGTGATTGTACCGCACCATGTAGTCTGATCCTTGTTTACCCACCAAGAAATGGGGGAAAAAAGAGGGAACTGGATGGCGGTAGTCCAGGAATTTGACCTAGATATAAAACATGTCAAATTAGTAAGAGAACAAGGGTTATGCAAGCTTGCAGCTGAAGCCCAAGACCAAGTAAATGAAGATTCCAGATGGGAGAATGAAATGGCACTATGGTGTGGTGAAGTATCATACATTTCCCCAGGACAAGAGCCTTAGCATAAGGATTTAACTTATCTTCTACATCACGGGACTTGTCCCAAAAACCTCCACCCTAGGGAAAGGAGAGACCTCAGGTTAAAATCTGCACAATATCGCCTTATAAATTCAGTAGTCTTCCGGATCAATTATGACGAAGTACTATTAATATGTCTTGAATGTGAAGACACAAACAAAGTGCTGAAGGAGCTCCATGATGGTCTCGCCAGGGGAAATTTCGTAGGAAACACCACCACTCATAAGATTATGAGAGTCGGCTATTATTGTCCCACCTTGTTCAAAGACGCTCATAGTTACGCTAGAAACTGTAAGACTTGTCAAATAAGCGTTGGAAAGGAGAAGAGAGCAACAATTCCTCTCCAACTTGTGACTGTTTCTAGGACTTTTGAGCAATGGGGGTTTGGATATCATAGGATAAATTACACCTAGCTCTTCAAAACTACACAAGTACATTCTTACTGCCACTGACTATTTCACAAAATGGGTAGAGGCCATTCCTTTGACTCATGTAAACGAGAAGGTAGTGATCCAATTCATAGAACAACAACTAATCACAAGGTTTGGTGTCCCTTCTGTTCTAGTATTTGATAATGAAACTTATTTTTCTTCCACCCTATTGAGAGAGTTTTCTTTGGAAAAAGGAATCATAATTAAGTACTCTGCAAATTATTACCCCCAAGGAAACGGTGTGGCAGAATCAACCAATAAGAACCTAGTGAGAATATTAAAGAAGATGGTTGCAGATAACCAAAGAAATTGGCATAATCTGCTCCATAATGCTCTATGGGCTGATAGAGTCACACCCAAAGAAGCTATAGGGAATTCCCCATACTTTTTGGTCTACGAGCAAGAAGCCATCCTCTGAAATGGGCTCTATCTTCCATCTCTTCAACTAGCCCAAGATTCTAGCGAGGAACCCTCATCGACCATGCAACAAAGGATCAACACTCTTCTCATGCTGGAAGAAGAGAGAGAAAATGACAAGTCAAAGTTCCTAGCTCACCAACAGATAGTGAAAAGGTGGTTCGATAAACATAATACTAAAGAAAATAACTTTGAAGTGGGAGACTTAGTCTTAAAGTGGGACAGGGAAAATGAACGAAAAGGGAAACATTCTAAGTTTAAGAACTTATGGCTTGGACCTTTTAAAGTGGCTGAGAAGATTGGGACACGCACTTATCGGTTGCAAAATCTGAGCGGGGAACCTGATGCCCTCCCAGTAAATGGCCAAGCTCTAAAACAATACTTCCAATAATAATGTCAAAAAAAAAGAGAGGATATATATATATATATATTTGTGTTTTCATGTTGAGTATCTTCATGGTTGCGAAATACTTCTTTTGTTATTTATTTTCTCTCTATTTTTTTGTACTTTTGAAGGCGTGTCCAACAAGACTATGGTTGGCCTTAAAATCACGCAACATAGCGAACTCTGTTTCTAACTCTTCGCTCACTTACAAACACAAGAAGCACTGGAAAACTTGCGGTTACTTTGAGAAATCCTTTGTCTAACCTGAGCAAATGAACAACGTCGAAGAAATTCCAGAAGGGTATACTTTGTGGTTCGGTAAGACCTTAAGCAAACGAAGGAAAGCTGGAGAGGACTACATGAACCCATGAGACAGAGCTAATGAAGGATCCACCTTAACCATCTCATTGCAAATAAACATGCATCCTCCTCCCTCACTCGCTCAGGGCATCATGCCGAAATAAAATTGATATTATCAAAAGAGTAAAGAGTAAGGGAGGGTATGTAGATATCTCCATCGGGGCTATGGACACTCACTGGCAGTGGAACAAGGTTTGTGATGTCGAGGTGACTCCACTGGGGCTATGAACGCTTGCTGGCAGCGAAGCGACACCGAAGCAGGTGAGTAGAGGTAATTAAAGGCTTCGTGCCGGTGAATACTTTGCTAAAATTTTGTAAGAAGGGGGCATGATTCGGGGACAAAGAGAATGAATGAGGAAAAGGGTTAAAATCCCATAGGAAGATCTGAAATCATCATATGAAAAACTTCAAATGAAAAGGTTAAGAGGTTCCGATTTGAGACCAGTTAAGATTCTCAATCAACTTCTGTATTAGTCGGGCCTCGGGGGATGAACAAAGATTTTTCTTTCACCCAGTGAATCGCCATTTGTTGAGCACTCAACACACCCTAAAAATTATATGCCCATTTCTACTTTTTGGGTACCACTTGATCTTTTGCAGTGTATGTTTCGACTTCAATATGAAACTGTTGCCTGTGCTTATATTTTATGTTTTCATGTTTGAATTGTTTAAAGTTTGCTTGAACATATAAATAATCATATTAACTTTAAAAAGGGACTTAACAAATACTTAAGAAATTGACAATCTATAGTTTTCTCCAACATGCTCAGGAAATTCGGCATCGGGAAAGATTATAAGTGACAAAAATTGCTTGAGAAGTTCAAAATAGCTGAGCGCCGATATCCTTCGGCATTGACATAAGGAGGTTCTTCTTGTTCCAATGAATAAAATCCACTAAAGATATCACCGAAGACCGATCCATTCAACTTCGACAGAAAAATGAAAGAGTATGCGTCGTGCGAGTAAAGGAATATTATCGTTGATCGGTGACCCATGAAACGTTCTCGGCGTCGAAAAATTATGAAGATGGTAATTCACGAAGAAAACTACGCATTAATTTTCCATTTGAACGTTGATCCCCTACGCCATGCCGGCATCGATAGTCATGGTATCTAGTTCTTTTAACACATTCAACATGGGCAAAGTCCTCATGTGCAATCCTTACCCACCAGTCAAGTTCTAGATTTCATGTTTTAAAAATATTTTAATAACCCCGAGTCAGTAATGCCACATCAACATTAATCGATGTTGAAAGTTTTAAAAGGAATGTATCAACGAACTCACAAAGAAACTCATAACAATGATAATTATAAAATCTCATAATTGGCCAGAAACTTAAATAAAAGAAAAATACACGGTAGATTTACATACAAAGAGGGAACACGATACATTCAAAACTCTTTCAAATTTTCATATAATTAAAGCTCCTTCCAGGCTCACATTACATACAAATAAATACCATCAGGGTCTTGACTAACCGACCCAGTTACAGTGAGAATATGAAAAAAGAACTTCACAACAAAAAGGAGAAAGCTATCAAGAATCACTTCGGAGAATGCAAAGCAACAACCCACCCATTATGTATCTCCTGCGCATGGTCCTTCTCCTGGGCCACTCCTCGTGCCTTGCAGTGTTTTATTTTTCTCCTTCCCCATCATCCTTTGCGCCTTGCGTAGCTGCACAATCATACCTTGTGCTTCCCAAAGCCATTTCTTGAGCCAATATGTGCTTCCTTCATGACCCTATGGTGACGATACCTCCTGGTTCTTCGCCTCCAACTGTCCCTGCAATTCTCTATTTTCTTGGTAAAGCTCGATTATGGCAAGTTGGGACCGCTCTAGCTACTGGATGGGACTCCCAATGGGAGAAAATGGTGTCTTTGATTTTCCCTTTCATCTCCCACTTCCTTGAATGGTAGTCTCGACAGGCTCCGGCCAGGTAGTGTGCATCGTAAACTCCTCAATGGCTGAGTGTGCACTCATCTCAGTGGGGAGGTGGTCTTATCCTCCTTTTTCCTTATTTTTTCTAGGCCTTCCCCTCCTCCATGATGTCTGATCTTGAGAAGGCACGACACCCAACATACGTACTTCATGCATATTCCTCTCCACTCCCACCTCCACTTGAGACACTGACACTGTTTCCGAACAATGGCATGTACCTCCTATTGAAGCTTCAGGGATACTATATGCCAATAAGAAAGAGTCCCAGGCACGCTGGGGCTCAGACCTGGCACTCCTGCTACCTCCCAAACCTTGTCCCTTTTTTAAGGGGGATCCCATAGTGAAACAACATATTGGATTAGATGTCTGCGGATGAGTAAAGACTACGACACAGAGTTCTTCTAGAATTAGACTCGCAAGGCCAACGTTACCGATGTATAAACTCGACTGCTGCATAGAATTCCCCACAAAGCCCCTAGAATTTATAATGGAATGAGGGAGAAAAACAGAACATGCCAAAGGACACTCATGCCTCGCGACAGGATGTCTCGAAGAGTTAACGCATCACAGCTACTCGACGGAAGCAATCCATAATTTATGAAACACTACCGATCGGAGTTGTAGAGAATATACGATACAATCATTATAATCTCTTTAAATTCCCCAGCTTCCATTATTAACGAATGATAGTTTACACACTTGGTGATAAGGCTCTTGGAGGAACCACTCGCCTCAACCTGAGGCATTTAACGACTTCATAATTACAATATCTGACCTTCTGGGAGCGTACGTGCACACGTTTGGCTCTTACATCCTCTCCCCAGCCCCAAGAGTCAAGCGACTACTGTGACGGTTTCGACGCTCATATATGTCGTACTTGATTTTCCACACTATGGCATGCTGATGTAACTCATTTAAACTGAAGAATAGCAGCGGCATGGACAAGGACATCACAGGTCATTCAAAAGAGCAACTGGGATCACATAAGTATTAAACAATCGAGACTAATGAGCTCCACAAGTATGCATCAGTCTATTCTATTTTGTTTGTATCTTACTATGTGTTACCTGATCACTAAACTACCTCAACGCTGATTACAGGAAATATCCTCTTGACTACCAGACAAAAAATGCTCTGTGACCTCACTGAAGAACTCACAAATATGACCGACGCAAGATCAGGGCAAGTGAGATGCTACAAAAAACTTCCAATCAGAGCCCAAACTATGCTACAACAGTTGGACTCTAGTCTAGTAAAGTACCAGGCACATGCAGTGGATATCAGGGGAATATATGTAGCTTTGATGGAATAGTACAGATTTCCATGGGCCCAAACTTGTGAAGAACTATTTATCAATTGGTCTGAATACGAGAGAACTCACCCTTTTTAAGAGATATCTCAGGCTGACTGTTAGAAGAAGACGCCACATGGCAAATTTTGTTTTGATTAAACTGCACTTAGCCATTAATTTCAGTTAAACTTTATATTATAAATAAATACATCGACCAATTAGTCAAGGGTCGATGGTTGTTGTAAGAACTCTTTCTTTCTGTTTGTTAAGAATTATTTTAAAGCTGCTATGAATTGAGAAATCCTTCTGGACCAAATACAATCTGTTTTCATCAAATGCATGTGATTGGACTTGGAGAAGAACTATTTCATATCTTGTTTCATGAACGATGCAATAATGAGTAAGAGCAATTAATTCTGTTGTCGATTTATCTGGTGCAATGTTTTAATGTTCTTGGATTTAATGACGAAAATGAATCGTTGTGTTATTATGTGATGAATGGTTATGGTAGATAAATTATTTTTCTTGACATTATCTTATTATATATGTGCTTTCTTTCTAATAATTAGTTTCTTAGACAGTAATTGGATGCTCACATGGTTGATGTATTAGTACTAGGCCTATGGTATAGAATCATTGTTTGCATGTTTGAGCAACGGGTTATCCCAAGCTCAACCTCTTCCCAATAGTTAAAACTTAATCCCGTTTGCTGTCAAGATGGTTTATAATGGCTTGCATCTCTCATACCAGTCCCACCCAAGAGAAAATATAGAAGAGAATAGTTCTAACTGAAGGAGGATCCTTCACAAGAAAACACAAATCCCATCGATAATTTGGCCGGATTGCAAGATTTGGAGAACCATTCCATCTTTAAATGCTATAGAGTCTAATCGGGCCTTGGTGGCAGGTTTGGTTCCTACTGTTGAATCAAGGGATTTAAGACCCATCAACACCATGCTCATTGGTAGAGCCTTGACATGGTACATGAAGTACAAGGCCACTCCACCGACGGGACAAGCAAAGTCCCTAACAAATATCAAGCAAGATCTACTTAAGGAATTATAGAAACCTAAGTCAAAATCTCAATGTATTACACAAGTCAAGGAAATTAAGTAGAAACAAGGAGAAATAGTGTGGGATTATGACCAACGGTTTAATATTTTTTTTGGATAGGATGATGTTCCAGATCCAAGACATACAACAAAGAGAATGGTTCACTACGAGGTTACTCCCCCATATCCAAGTCCCGCTCACCCAACAGAAGGTGATGACTCAAGCATAGACCATGGATATTGAAATGTGCTTGGAGGCTACACTAGGAGGGGCAAAGACATCGATAGGATTGGCACATATGCAATCATAATTGGATAATTTGATGATGCAGTTGTAAGATATGGAAAAGACAAAAGTCATGCGCGAGCACATATGGTGTACCATGTGTCAGGCTGAGGGGAATCACAAGGAAAAGTTCCATGTACTTGGAAATTATGTGGAGAGGGGAGTGCTGAGTCCATTTCCAACAGGGCCGTGTTCATACAAAATGGCGCGATAGTTGCAGAAAGTGGGGCCATGTACGACCCCGCTTCCCAACATTGGAAAAATATCATAAAACATATGATACCTCGTTCTACAAATTCTGTAAGTCCATAGGATATCATATCAACAACTATTGGTCACTCCAACTGATGCAAGACCTAAACTATAAACTACCATGGATATTCCACTGGAACAATTCATCACAACATATCTGATAGATAACTAAAATATTTATTATTAAGGTTGTTTTTCCTTTAGGTTTCAAGAATATTTAGTTACCGATTTTTCTACTTATGCATGCATAGATAAAATGTGGAACATAGAGAGCAATAAAATATCGTCACACCATCCACAAATAAACACAATATATGACATGGGAAATCTGATATGGGAGAAAACCCAACAATAAGGTGAAGCTTCTCTCCTCTCTTTTCTCTAGTATATATATGATGCAAGTACAAAGAAGGAGGCACTCTCTGTGGAGTTTCCTTTCACCTCTGGCTTGTATGTCTACTAAAAAATATCTCCTCCTCTGTTATGCTCAGATAATACCACTCTCATATGTTTTTCTCAACTATGGAACAAGATACAATGCAAAATAATGGAACCCATTCTCCTCCTAGTGGCTCGATATTTAACATAACCTGATATCCATCTAGGGGTAGGTTTTTGACTTCCTCAACCCTCAATTGTGATAGGGTTTTGTACCTTATAGAATCTTCTTGAAATTACATACGTGGCTAGCCCCATTTGCATGAGTAACGGGGGTCGATGTGGCATCCTCTTGTACCATGTGGTCAACATGGTAGGTCAACTTGCAGGAGGAATAAATTTTTCATATGAACTCTGATTGACCCATGGTCTACGCTGTTGGAAAGGTATCCGAGTGTAGAATACCTTCAAGGGAGCATGTGTTAGTTTTGGAAAACAGAACCCAAAAAAACATCATTTAATGCCTCAAAATGACTTTGGAAGGTTATGAACTGGGACCTACCACTAAAATGGCCCTACAAGATGAATCCTCTGATTTTTTTCCACTTTGAAAGGATCGAGATGGATTACAAACAATATAATGATCCAATCTGGATCATACCTCCCCATTTAGAGAGTATTTTGGTCACCAAAAGATTTACTGAATGAGGTATGGAATTTTTCCTCTACCTTATCCCTAAAGTACCACTTTGCTTTGCCTGGAAGTTGTCCTTTCTACCCAATATACTAAAGGTCATCCTTCCCTTGTCTTGTAGTTCTATAATTCTTCTGTAAAACTGTGTCCTCTTCCAATTCTGCCTAATAATCCGGTGCTAAGTCCTCTATGGAAGGTAGGACCAATTCCTCCACTTGATCCAACATGGAAGGGTCATAGAGTTTAAGATTCTTCGCATTCACTACTAAGTAAATGCGCATGTATGGGGGTATACTAAGTCAGTAGGCATTATCTCCCACCTTGTCCAATACCTCAAAAGGACCATACCACAAAGCCTTGATCTTATTACCAGGACCTTGTAGCCTTTCCTTATTCAGTTATAACCATACTTTGTCTCCCACTCTAAATGTTCTCTTTATTTTGTGCTAGTCATGTCTAGTCTTGTGCTTTTCCTATGACTTCTTCAATGTCTCTTGTACTTGCAAATGGATCTGCCTAATCTTCTCAACAAATTTCTCTGCTTTTAATGCATCTCCTGTGTGGTCCTCCCTCACTCTTCCTTGTTTTCCACATACAACATCTAAGGGTGAAGGTGGAAAATACCCAAAGCAAGTTTCAAAAGGTGACATACCAGTAGGAGTGTGGACTTCTCTATTATAAGAGTGTTGCATATAGATCATATTTTCATCCCAAGTCTTCAGTAACCCCTTAAAAGCTGTACCAAAGTCCTGTTGACTACTTCTGTCTGCCCGTATGTCTATGGATGGAATGTTGTAGACCTCTTCAACTTAGTGTCCATCTTATCCCACAATGTAGTCCAAAATGCACTGATAAATTTGGTATCCTTGTCTGAGATGATGCTCCTTGGTATCCCAAAGTGCACCTAGACATGTTCAAAGAACACATTTGTTGCTTCTTGTCCCTTGATGGTATTTTTACAAGGCATGCGAATGCACATTTTGACAAACATGTCAAATACAAAAAATAAATAGTCATTTCCCTTCCATGTGGTTGGTAAACCTCCCAAAAAATCCATGGAAATGCTTTCCCAAGTTCGAGTGGGTACATGTAAGGGATGGTATAGACCTTGCTTCTTGTTTTTGGGTTTGTTGGTACAACAAAGTATACATACTCTAATATACTATGCTACATATTCTTGCATTCTAGGCCAATACACATACCTCTTTAAGTTGGAAACTCTCTTCCCCAACACCAAACTGTCCTGCTACCTTGAAGGCGTGAGCCTCTCTAACAAACTGCAGTCATTCACCTTTAGGAACATAGAGCTTGTCGATATTGTAGAGTAAACCATTATGGAAATGATAGTCAACCTTTCCATCACCTTATTCTATATGAATATGTCCCTGTAGCTGTTGAAATACCTCCTTGAAGTCCTCATATTCTGTGTATGACTCTTTGTATGCATCATGGGTAAAAGGATCCATGTCCACAAGAGTTCCCAAAGCCATAATATTGGATTTGGGTGGCCGTGAAAGCATGTATTCCAACTTATTTGTGCTATCCTTATTATACTTGATGACTAGATGAAATTATTGTAAAAACCCCATCAACTTGTAATTCCTGGTTTGTTGTAGCTTACTATGGGCCTACAAATACTATAGTGGTTGGTGATATGTGTGGATGATGGTATCCTTTCCCATTAGATAGTACTTCCAATTTTTGACAACTTGTACCAAGGCATAAAGCTCCTTGTCGTAGGTAGGGTTGTTGAGAACCACCCCATGAAATACTTCAAAATTATAACAAACAATCCTTCATCCTTGCATCATGACTGCTCCCACGACATACCCACTTGCATCTGTCTCCACTTCAAATGGGTTCTTCAAGTTTGGTAGTGCAAGCACTAGTGCTTGAAACATATTTATATTCATCTCATCAAAGGCCTTCTGGTAATTCTTCCCCCACTGGAAAATCTTACCACTGGTTGTTATGCTGTGGAGTGGTACAACTATCACTGGAAATGAAGCTATGAAATTCCACAAGTATTGTGCTACCCCAAAAAAACTCCTAACTTTAGTGAAATTTGTAGGAACTATCCATTTCATGATGGCCTCCATATTTGCAGGATCTATCTTGATCTCCCCTCCACCGATCACATACTCCAAATACACTAAATATTGCTGAGAAAGATTGCATTTATTGAGATTGGCCAACTATTGGTTCTTTTTCAGAGTCTCTAACACCTGCATAAGATGTGAGATGTCTTCCTCCCAGGTAGCACTATAAACCAATATATCATCCAAATAAAAAATAACAAATGAATCTAGATAAGGGCATAAAAAATCATTCATTAGTCTCATAAATTTAGCTAGTGCGTTGCATAAACCGAATGGCATAACCAACCACTCATACAAACCTTTCCTTGTATTGAAGGCAATCTTCCCTAAATATTTTTCTTTGACTCATACTTGGTGATATCCTCATTTCAAATCTAGCTTAGTGAAGTACTTGGCATCCTGCAACTGGTTCAACAGATCATCGATCCTTGGCAGATGGTACCGATTCTTTGACGCAGGACACTCTCTAAGGTTCGCTTCACATGATCGTTCTCTCTAGTTCATGAGCCGAAGTGGCTCTTTAATTCCTCATTGGAATCTTTGTTAAAAACCTGATCCATAGGTCCTTTCTCTTGCTTCACGGCCCCAAACA
Source organism: Picea glauca (assembly GCA_000966675.3). Taxonomy (NCBI): domain Eukaryota; kingdom Viridiplantae; phylum Streptophyta; class Pinopsida; order Pinales; family Pinaceae; genus Picea; species Picea glauca. The sequence goes on from JZKD02S2320479.1 coordinate 172,405, forward strand.
TGACCATGAACAATTTCCCCACAGGAAATTGTGATTTCGGGCTTCGGGGTTTCTTAATTCCCGATGTCGAGAACCTCTGTCTTCCCCATCTCCTGATCTCCGATATCTTGATTTGCCGAAATGACTTTAGCTTTGGTTAGCCCCCCTGGGCTATACCTTTGGTCCACATGACGTCCCCTTATATGACCGCAATCCCTTTCGGGGTTTTGTGATTTTGGGCTTTCAAATGCTCCGAATGTCTTGTCCTCAGGATTCTCGATCTTTCGAATCCTGATTTCCCAATATGACGTCAACTAGGAAACCCCTTTCAGAATTTCACATTTCGGGTTCTCCCAATGCGAGACTCCTCCTCACTGCTGCTCCTTGGTACTCCCGACCTCCAATGTGCCGAAGTGATGTCAGCTAGCCCCACAACGGAGCTTTCCACCTTGTCGGGGGTTCGGACTTCACATTTCCGAAATGCACATTCTTCTTGTCCTCAGGATTCCCGATCTGCCGAATCCTGATATGCTGATGGACTCTCCCCTTTCGGGATTTTCTCCGAAGGCCTCGATTTCTACCACGCGTCCCCTCAAGATGGATGGTCCACATCCATTTCGCGATTTCGGGGTTTCAAATTCCGAAATGCCCCCGACTTCTAGTCCTCGAAACTCCCAAAATTTCGAACTCCGAAATGCTGATGGTTCCTGATCTCCGCCACGTGTCCCAACCAATGGACGACTTAGATTTGTTTCGGGGCTTTCACTATGGAGATTCTCGATCTCCTATCCTCAGGACTTCCGAAATCCCGATTGCCTAAATCCTGATAAGCCAACTCTTTTAGGACTCCACTCCTCTGTTGGCGAAGACTTAACTCCCTCGCAACTCCTATCATATCTGACGGCTGACGGGTATCTGAGTGAGATCCGATAACTCATGATCTCCTCTTCCTATGCTCTCCTCCTGCTACTCCCTGGACATAGAAATTTCGATAGTCCAGAATCTATCGGCTCATCCAATTGGTAGCTAGACGTGCTCCCTCCTAAGCTTCTGTGCTTTCTTCCAAGACTTGGAAGATTTCTCCAAGACTAAAGGCCTCAACCTTTTCCTTTCCTCTGTGAGCTCCACAATTTCGAGTCCTCGCTTGTGCGTATGAAAATCTTGTCTCTCCTGATCTTTATAGACTCTGAACTCTTCAAAGAGTTCTCTAGCTTTTTCACTCCTTTCAGTTATGACTCCGTGCACTGAAAGCACTACTCCTCCTGAGCTTATCCTTTGAATCCTCAAGGGATTCTTTGACTTCTGTGCCTCTGCAGAGTCTTCATGCACACAAAGTGCTATCTATTCTAAGATTTCCTATAGCTTCGACCTCCAAGTAAACTCGTCCTTTTTCCTTTCTCCCTCAAATGGAGAATTGGGATGCCCTCCTGGCTATCCTTCACTCAAGCAACCTCTTGTTGAGACTTTCAGGGTGTTCAACAACCCTGCGAAGGTCCTTCAGTGGACTCTTCTTCAAACCCAAAACTCAAAGAGTTCTTTTCTCTTGTGCCTATTTGCACACCTACTCAATGCCCACCTGACAGAGTTATATAGAACTCACAACAGAGTTCTTCTGTGCACTCCTTGCACTAGCTCAATGCCCACCTGGCAGAGCTTTACAAAACTCCTCAGAGCTTCTGCCTACAACTATGTTCCTCCTTCACAGCCTTGCCTCCTAAGGTATTCAACAACCTCACAGGCCTTTCTTCCGAGTTATTTATTTCAACTTCTGTTCCCACCTGGCACGCCTTTGTCTTAATATGCAGAGTTCAGAAGTGCTTCTATGCACTGGTATTCAGAGACCGCAGTACTTTGTCACGCCCTCCTGGCATGAAACCACAAAGAACCTCTCAAGCCTGAAATCAAAACAACTCCCTGCAAATGCAAACCTACAACATACATCTACAACACATAAAGAACATTCATAGACATTCATTCAACACATAAAAGATGCAGAAAAAACTGATGTTTATATATTAAATGGCAAATGCTTGTTTGTACAAGGTGTTCCTAAGCATATCCTGTAACAATGTATCGGCTCCTTCTCTTCTGCTCTCTACTCGTAGACCTTCTCTACCATTAGCGACAATTACTATCCTCAAAAGATATTTTACATGAGGAGGCTCTAAGAGCTCTTCCCTCCAATATACCTACCCTATTCAATTACATTGAATGGGCTGTCTAGTCCAGAATCAGATCTAGATCTTAGCCTTACAAACATTAAATGCCTACCTACTCTAATGCCTGCACAAAGGCACAACTCCATGGCTCAACAACCTACAACATTAATTACATTCAAATTCAAAATTGAAGATGAGGGCTGCGCCTCTCTTCATCCTTGAATGCATGTGCTGACATGGCTGGCTGGCTGGATGGCTGACATGGAGAGATGCTCCTGCATCATACTCCTCAGCTGCAAAATTCATGAGCTCTTGCTCACGAGCTTCCCATCTTAGCTGTGGAAATCCTCCTGGATCCCAAATCATCCTCTGGAGCTGTTCATCTGCTCCATCTCCCTGCTGCTACTGCTGCTGCTACTTCTTTCCTTCTACTCAGCCTCTCCTCGCTGGTAGTCCTTTCTGACCTAATCATCAGCTCTCAGATCTCCTCGATCACTTCGTCCAGCTGCTCTCATGGCTGGCTCTCCCCATGCAGTCTCCTCAACTGCATTTTCTTTCTATAGATGGGTAGATCATCATGATCTCCCATGTCATCCTCTTCATCTACTTCCAACTTCACTTGTTGAATGTACACGCTCTGAACCTTCACCCTTCTCTCCAGAGCTTCAATCTGTTCATACAGATCAGCCAAACTAATGCTGTCTACCTCATCTTCTCCTTCTACAAACTCCCATGTTGTAGTCCTTTTAGCTTCCTAGCTGAAAATTTTGAGCCACTCCTCAGAATGCTCATCTTCTTCTTCTGTTTGGGCAGCTTCATATATCTGTTCCAATTCTTTTTCCATGAAAGTCTCAGTTGGCTGCCCTTCTACTGTTGCTGCATCTGCAACATAGATTTCTGCCTCCTCTGGGCTAAGTGGTAGGAATATTCCAATTCCTCCAATCATCGAAAGATTCCTCAGATCCTCCTCCTTTGTCAGCTGCATCTGTTGATCCAAACACACCTCTGAGTTCATCTGCTCTGTCAGCTCCTCTGGCTGATCTAAACTCACCTGCTCATCCCTGCCCACCTGGCAATATGGGATTTTCCTGCTGCCCTCTTGGTAGTCCATGGAATCAACTAATTCCATCTCTGTTCCCTTGCCCACCTGGAAAATTGGAAACCTTTCGCTGCCCTCCTAGTAGTCTGTGAGATCCCGCAACAATCTCAATCCATTGCCCACTTGGAAATTGGGAATTTCTTGTCTGCCCTCCTGGCAGTTCTTAAGATCTTCAGCCGATCTCCATTCTCCAACATCCTCACCGAGATTTCTCCTAGTCTCTGGTTCACATATCTGAACCCCTTTTTCTGGTCCATTGAGGTTTTTCGCATACCTCAACCACCTTTTTAATAGCCTATGCTATCTTATGACCATCAGCTATTTGATTGGCCATATTGCTTTCGCCTTTCTCATGGGCCATTCGTGTACCCATCTCAACTTGGCGTTCTGACGCATCTCAATTGCAAGTTCATCCAGTCTCGTGTTCATCTCAGCAAGTTCTTCATCCCATTCTGTGTCTCTCATCAACTCTAGGTCCTTTCTTCCAGCAAATATACGACCTTCAGTAGCCATATTGCTGTCCCTGTCTGCCCTCCTGGCAAATCTGTTGCTTACTCTTGCAAACCTGAGTGCTTCAGCCTCTTCCTACAGTCCTATTGATTGTCTTCTCGATTGCTGCCTACCCGCGAAAAATCACCACAGAGTCTTCAACAACCCTGTCTTCTTTTTCCTCGCTTCACCTAAAATAAACAAGTGAAGTCTAGCTCTGATACCAAACCTAACGCAGGACACTCTCTAAGGTCCGCTTCATAGGATCGTTCTCTCTAGTTCGTGAGCCGAAGCAACTCTTTAATTCCTCACTAGAATCTTTGTTAAAAACCCGATCCACAGGTCCTTTCTCCTGCTTCATAGCCTCGAACATGACCATGAACAATTTACCCACAGGAAATTGTGATTTTGGGCTTCGGGGTTTCCTGATTCCCGATGTCGAGAACCTCTGTCTTCCCAATCTCACGATCTCCGATATCCCGATTCGCCGAAACGAATTTAGCTTCGGTTAGCCCCCCTGGAATATACCTTTGGTCCACGTAAAGTCCCATTATATGACCATAATCCCTTTCAGGGTTTCACGATTTCGGGCTTTCAAATGCTCTGAACATCTTGTCCTTAGGATTCCTGATCTTCCAAATCCTGATTTCCCGATATGATGTCAGCGAGGACACCCCTTTTGGGATTTTGTGTTTCGGGGTTCTCCTGATGCGAGATTGCTCCTCGCTGTTGCTCCTTTGTACTCTCGACCTCCGATGTGCCGAAGTGACGTCAGCTGGCCCCACAAAAGAGATTTACACCTTGTCGGGGTTTTGGAATTCAAGTTTCTGAAATGCACATTCTTCTTGTCCTCAGGATTCTCGATCTGTCGAATCCCAATATGCCGATGGACTCTCCCCTTTTGGGATTTTCTCCGAAGGCCTTGATTTCTTCCACGCATCCCCTCAAGATGGACGATCCACATCCATTTCGTGATTTCAGGGTTTCAAACTACGAAATGCCCCCAACTTCTAGTCCTCGAAACTCCCGAAATTTCGAACTCCGAAATGTCGATGGCTCCCGATCTCCACCACATGTCCCAATCAATGGATGGCTCAGATTTGTTTCAGGGTTTTCACCGTGGAGATTCCTGATCTCATGTCCTTAGGACTTCCGAAATCTTGATTGCCAAAATCCCGATAAGCCAACTCTTTCAGGACTCCACTCCTCTGTTGACGAAGGCTTAGCTCCCTCACAACTCCTATCAGATCCGACGATTGACGGGTATTTGAGTGAGATCCGATAACTCATGATCTCCTCTTCCTATGCACTCCTCCTGCTGCTCCCTGGACATAGAAATTTCGACGGTCCAGAATCTATTGAGTCATCCAATCGACAACTGTGCTCCCTCCTGAGCTTCTGCGCTTTCTTCTGAGACTTGGAATATTTCTCCAAGACTAAAGGCCTCAAAATTTTCCTTTCCTCTGTGATCTCCACAATTTCAAGTCCTCGCCCGCGCGTATGAAAACATTGTCTCTTCTGAGCTTTATAGACTCTAAACTCTTCAAAGAGTTCTGCAGCTTCTGCACTCCTTGCAGTTATGACTCCGTGTGCTGAAAGCACTAGTCCTCCTGAGCTTATCCTTCGAATCCTCAAGGGATTCTTTGAATTCTGCACCTCTGCAGAGTCTTCATGCACACAAAGTGATATCTGTCTTGAGCTTTCCTGTAGCTTCGACCTCCAAGTAAACTCATCCTTTTTCCTTTCTCCCTCAAATGAAGAATTGGGATTCCCTCCTGGCGATCCTTCACTCAAGCAACCTCTTGCTGAGACTTTCAGGGTGTTCAACAACCCTGCGAAGGTCCTTCAGTGGACTCTTCTTCAAACCCAGAAGTCAAAGAGTTCTTTTATCCTGTGTCTATCTGCACACCTACTCAATGCCCACCTGGCAGAGTTATACATAACTCACAATAGAGTTCTTCCGTGCACTCCTTGCACTGGCTCAATGCCCACCTGGCAGAGCTTTATAGAACTCCTCAGAGCTTCTGCCTACAACTATGTTCCTCCTTCACAGCCTTGCCTCCTGAGGTATTCAACAACCTCACAGGCCTTTCTTCCGAGTTATTGATTTCAACTTCTGTGCCCACCTGGCACGCCTTTTTCTGAATCCACAGAGTTCAGAAGTGCTTCTGTGCACTGGTATTTAGAGACCGCAGTACTCTGTCATGCCCTCCTGGCATGAAACCACAAAGAACCTCTTAAGCCTGAAATCAAAACAACTCCCTGCAAATGAAAACCTACAACATACATCTACAACACATAAAGAACACTCACAGACATTCATTCAACACATAAAAGATGCAGGAAAAACTGCTGTTTATATATTAAATGGCAAATGCTTGTTTGTACAAGGTGTTCCTAAGCACGACCTGTAACAAGGTCTCGACTCCTTCTCTTCTTCTCTCTACTCGTAGACCTTCTCTACCATTAGTGACAATTACTATCCTCAAAAGATATTTTACATGAGGAGGCTCTAAGAGCTCTTCCCTCCAATCTACCTACCCTATTCAATTACATTGAATGGGTTGTCTAGTCCAGAATCAGATCTAGATCTTAGCCTTACAAACATTAAAGGCCTACCTACTCTAATTCCTGCACAAAGGCATGGCTCCATGGCTCAACAACCTACAACATTAATTACATTCAAATTCAAAATTGAAGATGAGGGCTGTGCCTCTCTTCATCCTTGAATGCATGTGCTGATGTGGCTGGATGGCTGACGTGGATAGATGCTCCTGCATCATTCTTCAATGTAATATCGTTCAATGCCCTGTAATATCCAAGTCCCATCCTTCTTAGGAACAATTATGGGTGACACACAAGGTGAGGTACTTATTATAATCACACCCTACTCCAACAACTGCTGCAACTTCTTATTCACTTCACTCACTTCTATAACAGACTATTTATACAACCCCATATTTGGAAATGGGGAATCTGGTAATAACTGTATTACATGTTCCACATCCCTCTTGGGTGGTATCCCTTTAGGCTCCTTGAACACTCCTCTGTATTCTTGTAGAAACTCCTCCCACTCATGTTTCTGCTCTTAAGTACACCCCTCTAGGGATGCCTTCACTCACATGATTCATCATCAGACTGATTTTCTCTTAATAAAAAAAAAATATATTTCTTACTAGAACTAATCAACTTATTGGCTTGGTTGGAAATTACTAGTGATATCTTTGAATTTCCTTTATGTGCGTTAATTATGTAGGAATTCCCATCCTCGATCAATTGGTATTGGTTGGCTCTCCACATGAAGATTGCATCCCTCATATACATGTAGGGGATTCCAAATACTACTCCACATACATCAAGAGGTACTACATCCAATTCCACTTCATCAATAAAATCAACACTTACAACAAATTTAATCTTACATTGTTTCGTTACCTTTATCTCTGCATCCTTGTTTACCCAACCCAACAGATAGGGTCTAGGATGATTTTGAACCTCCAGTCCAATATTGTTGACCATATTCGCTACTATGATATTATCTCGTGAACCATAGGTGAACATAACATCTATCTTGGTCTTCTTGACCTGAATATTGATGTGGAAGAACTTGGTCATCTCCTTCTCTTCCTAGTGATGAAGGCTACTCAGATTCACCTCCTTTTGCATAGATGTGCAAACACTATTTTCATCCACATCCAATTTAATTTCAACCTGATCGATTGAATCTATGGCTAGAAGGTTCTTTTTCTTTTCATCCTTCTTGCGGTTCTTCGGGTTCAGTGCTGGATGTGGTTTCCAAAATTTTTTCTTCGTGTGGCCATCAATGTTGCAATTATTGCAATGGTTACTGGGATATTTAATATGATGTGTAATGGCTTCTATTTTCTTATCTTTTCCCCCTTTCCACTTCTTCTTCTCCTCCTTGAAATATTCCTAGTTCTCTTTTGACTTCGAACCACTTGGTTGCCCTTTCTTTTGGCGTATGTTTTCTAGGTACTGTGTCTATACACACACCTCATCCATTGTCCTTGGATTGAAGAGAATCACCTTCTTTCATAGATGATTATGTAAATTCCCCATATACTTAAGGAGTACATATAGGTTCTTGGAAGAGATACCTAGACAGATTGCCATATTTCTGAACTCAATGGTGTACTCATGTACACTCTAACCCTACCTCTTCATGAAGTAGTGCCATCAGATCCATTGGTCCTCTACATACCTGATAGGGTAGAAATGGGACTTGAAGAGGGTTTTGAAGTACTCCTACCTAGTTACTGGTGGATCACCCTCCAACCTAAGTGTTTCCATGTGGCTTTCACACTAGTTTAAAGCATGGCCCTCTAACTTTAATCTATCAAATGAAATCTTTCGCCCTTCATCTATATGGTGAATGCTAAAATAAACTTCTAGTTATTACAACTAATGATTTAGTTTTAATGCATCGATCTCACCTTGGTATGGATTTATTTCCACTTTCGCTTCCATCTTGAATAGGGATTTTGAAGGGTTGAAAACACTAAAACTTGGCTACTCTTTCTCGGATTCTTTCTATGACTCCTTTCCAAAGTCTTCTCGATTTCCTGATTTCCTCTCCAATCCAATATCTGAGTTAGATCCTCCATCATATCCAAATGATTTGAGCTTGTTTTCTAGAGCTTCCATGATGAGGTTCATATTGCGTCTGATGTCGAAAAATTGTGCTTCCAACTGCTCAAATCTCTCTTCTACTAGATCTTGAGGGTTTTTATGAATAGACTCGTCTTCTAGGGCTAGGGTTTCTGCAACTTCTCTTTAAGTTGATTCCTGGATCTTGCAACTTCCCAAAAATACCCAAAAGAAATACCTACACTTATACCAATATGATCTGTAAAATTTCATGGATATTCCACTGGAACAATTTGTCACAATAGATATGATAAATAACTAAAATATTTATAATTAAGGTTATTTTTCCTTTAGATTTCCAGAATATTTAGTTACTGATTTTTTTGCTTATGCATGAATAGATAAAATGAATAACATAGAGAAAAATAAAATACAATCACACCATCCACAAATAAACACAATATATGACTTGGGAAACCATATACTGAAGAAAACCTAGCTAGAAGGTGAGGCTGTTCTACTCTCTTTGCTCTGGTATATAAATGATGCAAGTACAAAGAAATATGCACTCTCTGTGGAGTTGCCTTTGACCTATGGCCTGTATGGCTGCTATAGAATCTCAAACCTCAAATGTGATAGGGTTTTGGCTTTCTAGAATATTCTTGAATTTACATACGTGGCTAACCACATATGAATGAGTAACAGGGGCTGATGTGGCATCCTCTCATACCATGGTGGTCAATATGGTAGGTCAACTTGTCGGAGGCATAACTTTTGCATACAAAATCAGATTGACACATGGTCTACACCATTGGAAAGGTATCGAAGTGTAAAATACCATATAGGGGGTGGGAATAAGTTGAGAACAACAAAACCTTGAAAAAATCATTTTATGCCTCAAAATGGCTATAGAAGGTTATGAACCCCAATTTTCCAAACTGGGACTTGCCACTAAATGACCCTACAAGATGAATCCTTCATTTTTTTCTAGTCTGAAAAGATCGAGAAGATAAAAAACAAAATAATGATCCAATTTGGATCAATACCACAGACATGATGTATTTCAGGTGCAAGAAGAACATAAGGGTGGTGATTGCGGCGATGCTGAGAGAGGCGACTATCAAGGAGGGCCCAGAGGTGGATATGGAATGGTCGTAGATGAGGATATGGAGGAGGGGGAGGTAGACCACCCAATTTATTTAATTGTGGAGAAATTAGCCATGTGTCAAGGTTATACCAAACCGTGCTATCTTTATCAATACTGTAACAACACCGAGTATGTCACATAAGACTGTCTTGACTTAATGAAAATGTGGGAGGAAAAGAAGGCACATCACAACATGGTGCATGCGGAGCCATGAAAAAATAAGAAGGAAAAGGATGTTGATGTTTGAGTGATAACTCAAGGAGGAGTGAAGACATGAATGGATTTAAAGCATGGTGAAAGCTTGGGTCAAAACTGGAGGGGAAAATTAGAAGGTTGCGCAACCCCCTCCTAAATTTGATGCTTCTTAGCAGAAGCATTTTATGCACGATTCATAGAGGGCCCTTGAAGAAGAAAGATCACACGAAGAGATGTAGCACACAACTCAAAGGTCGTTTGAGGAGGCTTATATTAATGAAGAATTCCAACATGTGACACAAATGTCACTAGAAGAGGATCACGCCCATGAAGAGTTACAACACATGACGCAAAGGTCGTTGGAGGAAGATCACATGTGAAAATAAATGTAGTGCATGATGAAAAGGTCATTGGAAGAAGCACGAAGATAGAAAGAGCTATGAGATGTTGAGAAAAGAGTGATTGAGGAACATCGCCTTGAGAATTTGAAGCACGTAGCGCGTGAATAAGCATTGCACAATTTGTGTCGCGAGACAAAGGCCGAAGACCAAATAAGAACTTTCTTGCATTGTTGTTTGATATTGCTGAATGATACCGATGTTGCGATAAATTTAACACAAATTTTAGCTAATTTCATGGGGGAACAAGGGATGGAAAAAACCATATCATCCCCCTTACTAGAAAGGGATCTGTGTCAAGTAAGTAAGCAAAATTGCACCGAAAAAGAATTCAAAATGACAGTTGAACTTAGGATTTATGAAATGGATGGAGTCATGTTGGATCTGGGGTTTGAAATGAACATTCTACTAAATAAATCTTGGGAGTTGATGTGTAAATCAAGTTTGGTTCGGTCACCCATCCAATTGCGGCTGGAAAACCAATACAAGATCTACCCTATAGGATGACTAGAGAAAGTTGAGGTGAATATAGAAGGGATTAAGAAGAAGGATGACTTTGAATTCATAGATATTATGGATGAATCTAATCCATACCATGCACTGCTTGGCATATATTGGGCCTTTGACAACAATGCAATGATGAATTTGAAGAAGAGATAGATTTCATTTGAGATATATACCCTGTGCATGATTGCATCTATAGATCCTAATGAAGGGGATAGGTACAATGAGTTGGTGGATGAGGATGCATGAAGATTTGTTACTGAGAACATATATAAGATCAATGGGCACAAGGAAGATTACATCAATCCCACCACAAATGGAGAGTTGAGTTGGAAAAGCATAAAGTACTATGATACTAACTCCAAATATGCCATGGAGAGGTGGAAGAACAAGCTTTATGAGGTCTCTAATCGCAGATGTGTGAGGATAAATAAATTCATGCACTGGATCAGATTTGAGTTATGCAATGCCCCATGATTTGATGGAATAGGGCCAGTAGAGGCATTCCTAGTGTAGATGGAACATATTATCCCAACATAATGAAGGATTCAGGCCATGGATGTCGTTGTTTGGGGGACACCTCCATGATGGTAGGTGATGCATCGCATGAATATTTAGGACTAGGCACATGTGGTCAAGTTGATAAAATTTAGGTTCCATCCCATCTCAGACTTCGATTTGGCTAATCGCTACAAGGGCACTCAAGATACTCAAGAACACATTTACTTTTGTGAATGACGTTGGAATTCCAAGAATATCCCTAGAACATAATGGGTCCATTGGTTTGTTCATACAATGAATATGGTTTCTAGGAGATGGAATACTCATGAGGAGCTCGAGAGGCAGACCACATATTGGATCCATGTAATTTCACAATTTTTATCAACATTCTGCTTCATAGTAGAGGATATGACTCAAAGGGAGGCCTTCCTCAGGACTAAGGACTTTATATTTTACTATCAACCAAAGGAAATCACCCCAAAAGTGGTATGTTCATACCATCAACTCGTGGCCAATATGAAAGATACCGTCCATTGCTGGAAGGTTGAGGTGGATGAAATTGATGACGATGATCCCCAAGGGATAAAAAATAAGGAATTCAAGGGTGAGTGCTCACTGAAGGGAAATGCCACATATATGATGGGTGAGCACTCATGGAAGGGCGATGGGCATTCCATGAGGCAGTTGGCTTGAGGATGAGTCAAGTAATAGTGGTGGGGGCCTATTGGCACCCAAAGTTTTGGGTTAATATCGCATGTGTACACAAACGAAGTTGTGCACACTCATTTCATTTTTGTGTGTGCCCAAGATGATGCACGAGGATTGAAAAGAAGTGCACATTGGATCAAGTTTTGGTAATGCATGATGGGTCAAGTTTTGGGATGCATCCCATAAATTAAGAAAAATCCCGTTGGAATCAAGAAAGGAATCATCAGAAAACATCCCTGAAGGATTACTGCCAACAACACAAGGGAATGTGGAGTAGACAAAAGATGAGTTGGAAAGTTAGTTAATATTTCCCCGATTCTAGAAAGGCTACATGGAATGCATGTAGGTGAAAGAAGCATGCGATACTTTTAGTTAGTAGAGTAGGTGGAGTAGAAATGAAAGAGACAGAGCTCTAGAGCTGAGAAGGATATAAAAGGAAGCAAGGACGACAAAGAAGGGGTTGATTCACTGAGTTATTTCTTTTTGTTCATTGTTGAAGAGATCGCTCTGAGCCTTTGTAGTATTGTAAGGTCCTTGTTTGTAAGTCTGAGTCTATGATATGCTAAAGGTATAGACTAATGCACATGGTGCAATGTATTGTAAATTTGGGGAATTATCTGAGGGAACATGAGTGATTGTTGCTATCGATATATGTTTTTCTTAATGTATGCTTATGCTTGATGGAATGAGGATGATAATAAAGCTGCACTGATTCTAAACCTATGATGTGTTAATTATGTGTTTGAATGAATCTGTTATTCCCATTATGTTTGTCATCTGTTAAGTAACCTATAATGCATTATATGAATGTCAACCCAGATATATCTCTGTGTGTTTATTCCTTCGTCCCCGACATAAGACATATGGTCTCTGTGATCTTCATAGTGTCTCAGGTGATACCTTCTTCATCCTTGGTTGAATATTGATATGCCGATGCTTTGGGGTTTTTGTTGGTCAACAATGGAAAAACCCTGGGTCTTAACCTCCCAATAGTAGGAAGGAAACACACAAGTGTGAAACAACCCAACATACTTTGACACTTTGTTTTCTCATCGATGATCAAAACCGACTTAGGTCTAGCAATAAAAGTGATTCACCTTTGCTGATATAGATTAATTTCAATTCAAAATTAGGTTTTGGGACATAATTTTTTTAAAATTTTCTAAAGATAAAGATGCTAGCTACACTATATGATATGCATGAAATCATTCAATTAAAAATGCTTGAAATTATTTGTGAAATCTAAGAAAAGTTGGTACACAAAATTTTAAAACTTTAGGGTGTGTTGTGTACTAAACATAGTGGTTATCATTTGGTGAAAGAATGACAAAAAACCACGTTGAAATAGAGTGATGGGGAAGCAATAAATTTGCAAATAGAATACACACATAAGTCTCTACCCCTATAGAGAAAATTCTTTATATAACACAACATTGTCTACAACACCTTTAACACAAGATAATCACCCTATACATCACAATGCATCATAGTGTAGGATTGAAGACTCACTCTAAGACAACCAAGACTATAAAGAAACAAGTCAAACTGATATTGACAACTTACTAAATACAAATGATACCTATTAGAAATTTTTGAGCATAACCCATGAATTAGAACAATTTTTTTTTATGTTATTGAAATGCAACTTTGAAAAATAACCTGCATAGTATTTAGGGAGAACTACACCAAACCTAAAATACACACAAAATTCAAACTAATATCGATAGCTTACCCAATACAAATATATCTATCAGAAACATTCAAGAATGACCCATGAATTAAAATTATTTTTTTATGTTATTGAAAAGCAACTTTGAATAGATAATCTACATAGTATTTAGGGAGAACCAAAATAAAATATTTTTTAGATGTTAAATAGTTTGTTCTAGAGAACAAAGAAAAAGTTACATAGACGATAACACAAAAATTAGAGACGATTTTACTAGCCTGATACAATATTTTTTTTGCAAGTAAGAAAATTTTCTATTAATATATCAACATAATGTACATAATTGTCAGCATGGCTAGCAAGCAATCCATATATGTTGGAGATATGGCTATAACAGAAGACTGAAGCAGATGGCTATAACAGAAGACTGAAGCAGATGGTTGTCATTGATGGCAATCGGTTGTTTATGGAGCACGCACAAGTGCTGGAACACAAATGCTGGTACACATATGCTGAAACACAGAAGCTGAATCACAGATGCTGAAACACAGAAGACGCAAACTGTCAAGGTTGTCAGTGATGGCAATCGGTTGGTTATGGAGCACGCACAAGAGATGCTGAAACACAAAAGCTAGAACACAGATGCTGAAACACAGAAGACGCAGACTGTCAAGGTTGTCAATGATGGCAATCGGTTGGTTATGGAGCACGCACAAGAGATGCTGAAACACAGAAGCTAGAACACAGATGCTGGAACACAGATGCTGGAACGCAGATGCTGAAACACAGAAGACGCAGACTGTCAAGG
>JZKD02S2320479.1:207639-218119 GCA_000966675.3 Picea glauca
TGAGGAAAAGAAGGTGTTGCTGGAAAAGGTTGACACTTTGAAGAATGTTGCAGATTCATTGACAAAGTCTGTGAGCACAAAAAATTTCTCCTGGTGTAGAGTAACAATGGGCATTTCTGCCATGGATTGTTGACTATATAATCCCCTGGACCCCTGGATGCAAATAAAAAAACAAGTGGGAGAATGTTGGGTATGTGTTATATTCTTTGCATGTGTGTGTGTGGGTGCGTCAGATATGAAAACTGCATCCGAAGATCCCTCGCACTAGTGCTCTGCTTGTGCCATGTTCACTGGGTGCTTTCCTAGAGGGGTCCCAGCGGGGGGCAGGTATGCCCCCCCTGGTTACCGAATTTTTTTTTTGGGTAGTTTTTGCTATTTTTAACAATTTTGTAAATTAATCCCGGATTAAGGGATTAGGGTTTTGGTATCTACAGAATACCTAAAAACATTGTATATATATTGTATAGTGAATGGTGAAATTCGATATAATGAATATAAGAAAGGTTTTCTCGGTTGAGGGTTTTCGGTATAAATCTCTGTGTACTATGTGAATGAGCTATTGATTAAATTCTATTTTGCTTAAGAATATATATGCATTGCTTTACTTCATAGGTTTAGAACTTACATGTTCCGGGCAGGTACACTTCTGGCATATTATCTCTTCATTGGTTATTTAAACTGGACTTTCTGATCGGTGGTGACTTGTGAGAGGGGACCTTTACCTATATACTTTCACTTTGCCTTCTCAAAACCCTAGGTCACCGGGGATGTCTCCCCTGGGCCTACCACCCTAAATAGAAAGAGACATCTTATTGAGGTGATAGTGATAGAATAGTCTCTTGTTACACCAATTTTCTTTCCCTTTTACCTTATCCTCTATCAAAGTACAAATTGTGCGATAACATGGAGTAATTCAACTACATTAGCGCTATAATACATGGTTGCATCTCTACTATTAGAAGAAATGAGAAGGAAGAATATGTAAGGATCAACCAAAGATGTTTGTGTGATGAGAGGTTGACTAGTTTATAGAGATAAAGGAAAATTCGCCAGTAGAAAGTCTAAGTTGAAGGGAAGATCTAACTCCTCGGTTTAGTTGACGAGGAGATGCTAGAAATGTAGTATATTTTGGAATTATAAAAGGGACTTTAAGTAGAAGGGAATGGGAGTCAGTATAAGATATGATGAGAAGCAATTGAATGAGAGAAAGACTGCTCCAGATAAAGGAGGTGATGTGTACTTGACGTCGACTAGTACACAGTCGGATCAAGATGTTTGGTTGATTGACTTAGGAGCATCCTTTCATATGACACCACATAGAGAATGGTTCTATGAATATGAATTATATGGAGGAGATGTGTTCTTGGGGGACAACTTGACAACCAAAATTGTTGGTAGGGGAAGAGTCTGGATGATACTGCAGGATGGGAGGAGCAGAAACCTTCCAGGTGTGATACATATTCCATGTTTGGAAATAAACATGATATTTTTCAGTAAGATGAGTGATGCATGAGTGCACACTCTATTTTAGAAGGATATGTGCAAAATAGTCAAAGGCATGATGGTCTTAATGAAAGGTGTTCAGATTGGAACCCTATACAAGTTATTAGGGAATGTTGACTCAAATGGATGCTCCAACATCATTGTTCCTGAAGTCAACTCGACTTCAATTTGAATCGACTCATCTCAGGTTGAGTCGATTCCAACCGAATCAACAAGTCTTCATCAGTTCAACCCAACCATGTTATGGCATGAGAGGGTGGGACAAATTGGAGACAAAGGACTTTGAGCTATGCACACTAAAGGTATGGTCAAGGATTTGAATCCATGAATGTAATTTAGAATTCAATTTTTGTGAACATTATATATATGGAAAGTAAAGTTGGGTGAGGTTACCATCTGGAGCGACGAGGGAAAAGGGGATTCTAAAATTGGTTCATAGTGATGTGTTTGGCCTTGTAACAATGCCTTCACTTGGAGGATCCTTGTATTATGTCTCCTTCATAGATAACTTTTCTAGGAAGACATGGATATATTTATTGAGGAGTAAATCAGAGGTTTTCAAGAAATTCAAAGAGTTTACATATCTTGTAGAAAACAAGAAAGACAAGAAGATTAAGGTGCTGAGAACTGATAATGGTGGTGAATTATGTGGAAAGTATTTTGAGCAGTTCTGCAAGCAGTGTGGCATAGCATGCCAAAATACCATACTATATACCCCACAACAAAATGGAGTTGCTGAAAGAATGAAAAAAACATTGATGAACAAGGCAAGGGACATGCTCAATGTTGCTGGGCTCACACAAGAATTCTGGGCAGTGGTAGTCGACACTACAAAACATCTAGTGAATATGTCTCCTTCGTCAACGCTAGTTGAATCGACTCCACATGAGGTATGTTTTGGTAAGAATCCTTCACTTTCACATCTCAAAGTATTTGGCTATGATGCATTTGTTCATGTTCCCAAGGAAAAGAGGAGCAACCTAGAAAACAAGGAAGTCAAATCTATTTTCATTGGATACAAAGAAGTAATGAAAGGATATAAGCTCTAGGATCTTGCATCAAGGAGAAAAATGTACAATCAAGATGTGGTCTTTAGAGAAGTCAGAAGGAAGTCCGAGTCTGAAGTGGTTCAAACAAAGAATAATTTCGAAAAGTTAAGGTTTGAACTGATGAATGAAGACAATGATTCAGATGATTTGAATGAATCAGATGAAGAGGTGGAACAAACGACCTTGGTTCTAAGGAGGTTTGAACAAGTAAGAAAACCAATCGAAAGGTATAGTCCACCCAACTTCCATTCCACATTTATGTTAACTTCCATTGATGATGAGCCCAATTCATCCAGGGAGGTAGTCAAATCGACAGAGGTTAAACTCTCGAAGGATTCCATGATCGAAGAAATGGAATCCTTGCATAAAAATGAGACGTGGGATTTGGTTGAATTACCTAGTGGAAGAAATCCCATCGGTAGAAAGTGGGTATTCAAGAAGAAGATGAATGCAACATGTCAATTCAATAAATTCAAAGATCTACTGGTAGCAAAAGGATTTTCCCAAGTTGAAGGATTTGACTTCGATGATATTTTTTCCCCTGTTGAAAAATTAACTTCCATTAGAGTACTAATGTCTTTGGTTACATCATTTGATCTTGAAATAGAGAAAATGGATGTGAAGAAAACGTTCCTACATGGGGACTTAAAAGAAGAAATCTACATGATAACCTGAAGGATTGTAGTAAGGGGAAAGAAAGAGATAGTGTGCAAATTGAAAGGATCTCTTTATGGTCTAAAACAATCACCAAGGACGTGGTATCAAAATTTCGACACATACATCCTTAGTTTTGGATTTGTAAGAAGCAAAGATGATCACTGCAAATATTCCAAGGAAGAAGGTGGGTGTTTCATATATGTAGCATTGTATATCGACAACATGTTACTGATTAGAAACAACATGGATGCAATAAAGGAGGTGAAGAAGCAACTATCCTCCAAGTTCCATATGAAGGATCAAGAGAGATCGAGTAACTAGAAGATATGGTTGAATAAGAAGAAGTATACTGAAACAATCTTGAAACATTTCAACATGCAGGATTGCAAACTTGCAAAGGTGCAATTCCCATGGGAGCAAGGATAACTGCTAAACAATGTCCAAAGACATATGCAGAAATAGAGGACATGGCATGTGTTCCCTATGCAAGTGCTATTGGTAGTCTAATGTATGCAATGGTATGCACTCGACCAAAAATTTCCCATGCAGTGGGAGTGTTGAGAAGATAGATGTCGACACTTGGAAAGGAGCACTGGACAACTGTCAAGAGAGTATTCATGTATTTGTGTGGCACAAAATATTATGCTATATGCTACCGAGGAAAACCTCAAGATGACAATGAAGTAGATGTACATGGCTTTGTCGATGCTGACTGGGCTAGAGATATATATCAACGAAGGTAAACTAATGGATATGTGTTCAAGATGTTCAGTGGAGAAATCAATTGGATGAGTAAGCGACAGACAATTCTAGCCTTGTCAACAACATAAGCTAAATACATGGAAACCACTCATGGCAGCAAAGTGTTGAAATATTGTAACTGTGAAGAATATTCTATTTATTATTGAGTCATTTTCTTATATAACAATCCCCTTTTGTGGATTGATCATGTCGAGACTTATGTATGAATAAATACCATTTTGTGGATTGGTCAAACCCTAATTATATCATGCTAATTGAAAAGTCGGCCCCTAGGGATAATTAAAGTGGTTTTAGCCACTATCTAGATAATTTGACCCTGCCCAATGAAGAGACACAACCTAGCGATTCTAAACTAGTATAAATAAGAGAGGATGACACCTCATTAGCACACTCACTCAAGTCACTCATCTAGTGCGTAAGTTTTTGAGATAGCTGAAGTTGGAAGAAGAAGGAGAGAGAGGCACATTGCTCAGTCTTGGATATTCTCTAGTGTTTGGTATTTTATCTTGGCATTGTATTGGCAATCTATATTAAGGAAGTTTTTTCTCGATTTCTCCCCCATCAGGGTTTCCTGGGATAAAATGTTGTGCATCTTGTGATTGTGTTTCTCTCAGTGATCATGCTTATGCTATTATTGTCTAGTAAATTCAAAACAACTTAATAGAAACTCTAAATTTAACATGGTATCAAAGCTAAGCTAAAGGCAACACCTTTCACTAGATAATGAAAAATGTCACTATTGTTGTACAAGAAAATTAGCTCTTTTTGTTAGAAAGGAATTTCAGCCTAAAAAATATCTAGGGAAGTGCGCCCTAGCCTAGCAATCTCATTGTCATATTGAGCACACATTTTCAGTGGCTAGAGCCTATGGAAAGTGAAACCCTAGTTTTGGCTGGTACCAGAAAACCAGAAATCTAGGAAACCAGAACCGGTACCATAAGTACCAATCTAGATTTTCGCAGGCTCAATTTCAAGGGGTAAAATTTCAATTTTCTGAAAACAGACTGCACCAGCCAACTCACCTCATCCAAGCGCACCTCTTGGTAAGTTCATATTTAATTTCTAATCACTTTCAATTTTTGGTCATTTTCCCAGCTCTAGGTCAAGATGTCTACAAGCACCAAGCTTTTTGACAAGTTAGAGGTGTTGAAAACTTCCGTTCATGGAAGTATATGATTCCACTTATTCTTGAAGACAATGACCTTGAAAAATTCATAAAATAAAATGTACTGGAATTCAAAGGAGATGCAGCTAAAGCAAAGTACAAGAAGGATATGGTTAGGGCCAAAAGAATCATTACAGACTCCATTAAAGATCACTTTATCCCTCAAGTTGCCTCTAAGAACACTCCAAAAGAGATGTTTGATGCTCTAACCAAAATGTATGAAGGAAAGAACATCAACCAGAAGATGAATATGAGAACCCAACTCAAAAGTACAAGGATGCAGAAAGGAGAAACAATCCATGACTATTTCTCTAGGATTTCTCAATTCAAGGAACAATTAGAAGCAATTAGAGACAACCTAGATGAAGATGAACTCATACTGACAACTCTTAATGGTCTCACAAAACCTTGGGATTCCCTCATCCAAATCATTTGTGCAATAAAGGAGAAACTCCAATTTGACAGTCTTTGGGAAGAATGTGTTCAAGAAGAAGAAAGAGTATCTAACCGAGAAGCAATACTATTAAGGGATGAATATCAAGTCCTAGATGCTCACGCTAAAGGAGGAAAAAAAAGGTCTCACTTTCATAAGGAGACCCATCAACATAAGGAATCTCACTCCCCAATGAGATTCACCCACTTTCATAAAGAATATCAGCCTCTAAAGAGATTCCAAAAGTTTCAGAAAGGTCAAAGAAGAGAAAAATATTTCTCCTCTTATCAATGCTACAATTGTGATAATATGAGACATATTGCTGAGAATTTTCCAGCCAGAAGAGAAGAATACAAGAAAATAAACAATAAAAGACATCATTCCCATGCAGTTGAAGATAATGAGCCACCCACAAAGATGACTAAAGAAGAGATTGAAAAATATGTTTTATTTTCTGCCCTCTCAGGATCTGTGTCACCTGGAGAGGATACTTGGCTCATAGACATTGGTGATTCTAAGCATATGGTAGGTCAAAGGTACATTCTCTCTATCCTTACAGAAAATAACTTTTCCTAGAAAGTTACACTCGAAGATGATTACCAGTACCCTATCAAAGGAGTGGGAGAATTCACCTACAAACTTGATTCACAGACCCTGAGGAAGATGAAGGATGTACTATATGTACTAGGTTTGACAAAGAACTTACTTTCTATCTCAACTTTAGATAAGAAAGGTTTCAGGGTTGCTTTCATAGATGGTGAAGTTCTTATGTGTCCTAAAGGAAAAACCATAGAATATGTAGTTGTTATTGGAACAAAAGAAGGTGGCCTATATAAGTTAAAAGGTCACTTATATGCGACCTTGACTCACTCCACATAGAGACCATGTGAACTTTGGCATAGAAGAGTATCTCACATAAAATACAAAGCCTTACCATATGTGAGAAAGGTAGTTACAGGTATACCATAATTCAAGGTTGATCATGAAGGTGTGTGCAAGGGATGTGCACAATGAAAGAACATAAAGAATCCTTTCCCGAAGAGCGACAGTAAAGTAGAAGGAATATTGAAACTTTTTGAGGGGCTTGAGATCCCTTTAACTCAACAGTAGGAACCAAACCCGCCTTAGAGGCCCAATTAGACTCTGCATCATTTTATGGTGGAACGGTTCTCCATATCTTTCGATCTGGCTAATTTATTGATGGGACTTACTTAGTGATTGACAAAATATCTTTATTTGAAGGTTCCTCTTTCAGATTAAACATTCTATTTTTTTATTTTTATTTTTATTTGATGAGTTTGATAAAATGAGGCGCGTTGGTATAAACCAACTGATATAAGGGATTCTTAACTATCGAAGAAGGCTGAGCCTAGGATAACCCTCGTGCTCAAGCATGCAGACAATGATATTCACACCTATTACAATTTCCATAATAATACATGAACTTTCTAGTATTTCAACAGTGACTGAGACAATTATTGAAAGAAACTACGAATGAAATAAGATGATTGCAAGAAAAATAGTTTCCTTAGCTCTACCATCAATCACACATTAACACAATGATTTGATTTTCATCATTAAGAACAAAAGAACTACTAAAATATTGAAACATATAGCTTATCAATATATTCATAAACTCTTACTCATTACAACATCAATTGCTGAAATAGAGGACGTTGGAAGTAGTTCCTCCCCAATCCAATCACATAACGCCTTTGATAATTTTTTTTTTTTGTCTCTGGTTCTAAACAAAACTTCTCAATTAAGGTTGTTTAGAAATAGTTCTTTACAATTCTCAAAAAGAGGGTCCTTTTCACAAAACCATCGACCCTTCCTAAAAGGTCAATCTCCCTATTTATAAAGAATCACTAACTAAAAATAGCTGCTGCAAGTTTGTGTTAAGTACAAAAAAATATTGCCACATGGCGCTGGATCTCTTAGTTCTCTAGAAATCATCTCGTGGTTCTACTGGAGTGGATGAATATTCTCATATTCTTACCACTTGATGAAGAGATCCCCACATGTGTTAGCATACAAAAATCTATGCTGATCCATTGGAGCTGCAAGTGTTTCTTTCACTTCCATTGTCCGTTCTCTATATTTGGAAACTTTGGCACTTAACCGTTGCAGAAATGCACGAGCCTTTATCAGATGTTCCATAAAATTCTGTATTTGACCTGGTGTCATTCTTGCCACCTGTGCGATCTCCACTCCCCATGCTGAGTCTTGTTCTGCATGTTGTCTGAATTTGTCATGCAATTTGACAAAGTCTTCAGGTGAGCCGAACTCTAGGAGGCCAATGTCTCTCATCTCATGATTGATCTTTTTCCATCTTCTTTCGCACTTGACCCATATATTCTCTATTACTTGCTGATTTTATTAGGCCATAGTTACCTAGTATTCAACTAATTTCCTGATCTGGGCAATGCTGCTATCCATCAACACTCGAATACCATGCTCCTCTACGTCTCAGCCCTTCTGCATTTCACTGATGTAGTCAATTTGTTCTACATCTTGGTATGATTTTTCATACCATCTCTCCATGTCCTTGAAGGTTTTTAGTGCCATAAGGGTATCTTCTTGATAATTGACTACACATGCATTGAAAAGGTGTCTTTCGCTTGTGAACTTTGCATATCCATCTTGGAACTCACTCTTCAGAAACATCGTGCCCTGCGTTGAGTCTTGGTAATATTTTTCCAAATGGCACAGATGGTCTATCTCCTTCAGTGTAGAGGCCAGTTCCTTTTCATCTCACTTTGCTCGATCCAACGTGGCATCAGTGATCGCCATCCTTGCATCGATGAGCTCAGATGTCTTTGTGTCTTCTGTAATGAGTAACTTCTCCTCCATGGTGACGAGAATCGAGCTATCCAACGTGAGTCTTATTTTCTTGGTGATTCTCCTCATGATATATTTCCTCTTCATGTCATAAGCGATCGCATGTATGTCGATGACCTCATCAACGGGTTCATGGATTTATTGTTGATCCGTAGGATCTTTTAAATGACTATGGTTGAGTTTTAATTTTGCATGCGTTAATTAACCATTTGAGAAACTTAGTGAAAGAATGAGGAAAGAAGAGGAATTATAACATCCATATACACATTTGCAGATCTGAAATGAAAGAATAAACAACAAACCATAACACACAGATTGATAATGGAGTTCGACACAACTTTGCCTATGTCTCCGGGCCTTTGTCTCTGTGGGGGAGGCTTCTTTATTTCTGTTCAAAAGCTCAAAGTACATCGCTGCAATGCCAAATGGCTACAAGACTGATCTAGTCATGTTCTTCCAGATCTCTAGAACCCTGCAAAGAAAACAACACGCAAAACGGACGTCTGGATCTCCCAGAAATGATCCAACAACGTCTCCTTCTCAAAAGCTTCTCTGCATCAACATGGCTTTGGCTTGGCTTTTCTTCAGCATAACTCTGCTCTGACTACTCTCTCATGGCCTAAAACAGGCCTGGTTTATATAGCCTTGAAGTTGGTTGCTCATCTCCAACTTCCTCCAAGAATTTGGCCTCCAAAAATGCCCACTATCCCCCCAAAATGGAGAGAATCAGCTAAAAATAGGTTTAATAACAATAAAAATTCCAAACTTTATAACAAAACCCACTTTTAATAAGAAATCAGGTGCTAGCCCCCTTCCTTGGCACACACACCCTCTGGCATGGTTGTATGGGGTGCCATGTGGCCACATGCTATGTGCTGGCCCCCCTTTTGGCGCGCCTGCTCCTGGTTCTCGATGCATAAACATAGGACCGTGGCTAGTGGTTATACAAACCCCACACTCGTGGTGTGGTAACGGTCCCGGTCCTGTGGCACAACCATAGGACCCGTGGGCTTATAGTTATAACCGCCCGCGTATATGATGTAACCCCGCGCTCCTGGTTCTATTGAATGGTTATGTGGTGTATACCAAGGGCTGGGGCTAAGCCCCGACCCTTTCCCCCCCGCCATTTGACAATTCAAACAAATTTAAATATATTTTTTGCCATTCATATAACAAGTATCAATGGGTGCTCGGGTGGGTAGCCCAGTCTCGCTAGTCCATAGCCCCGGAGGGAGGTCACCGGTTCGACCCACGGTAAACCCACAACTTTTACACATAAACCAACAACCAATCATGGGGTGCCACATGGCAGCCCACGAATGGGCCACGTGGCACCTTAACCACCAACCAAAACACGCCACATGTCAGCTACTAATTGGTCCACATGTCTGCCATGTCAACTGCCATACTGCCACCTGTCAGTCTGCATGTCTGCCCTGTCAGCCTGCCATACTGCTCTGTCAGCCTGACACATCAGTTGCTGACATCACCCGTGCCACGTGTCACCCTTATAGTGGTGACACATGTCACCTTCGGATAGGTCCAGCTGTATGCCCAAACATCCAAATCTGCCTGACACATGTCATCTCCTGGAGCTGCCATGTGTCACCTATACGGACCTGCCATGTTAGCGTACGGACATGCCACATCAGTGTCCGTACAGACTGTACGGACTACACAGTCATCAATTTTTTTGCATGTTTGACTTATCGGACATAACGCGATATCTTCTCCATACGGAGCCCGTTTGACAAAGTAAATATACCACCAGAATCGAGAAGACGAGACAGACGCAATGGCATAGGTTTCATCGCATTCCGAGCACTTTCATTTTTGAGCATTTTTCAAGCCCTATCAAGGTTCTAGATCCGATTTTGGATCACACCTCCCCACAAAAAGACCTTTTGGTCCCCAAAAGGTTACTGACCAGTCAAAAAGCTCGGGATAGGCCACCTGACTTGCTCTCTGTCTCTGAACTCTGTCCTGTGCACCTGTCTCATCAAGATCAACTGTAACACAATCATGACAACTGACAGTATATTGTTATCCATTTGAACCCTGTTACATCTT